>JASDQU010686678.1:23264-38772 GCA_032191745.1 Picea mariana
TATAAATAAACTTAGTTTCAGGTTTTCTTCAGACATGGGAAGCAGTTCCACTGGTTTTTAAGTATTGTAGTCCTCTTTTGCTGGCATTAGCTCTGTGCAGCCTGCCTTTGTAACAGATTTGTGGCTTTTGCCATTTTTAATACAAATCCCTCTAAACGTTATTGTCAAAAAAAAATATTGTTGTCCACCACCACTCACATAGTCATCATATGTTTCATATTTATTCTATGTTTGGATTTCAATTTAGTCATCATTGAATATACATATATTCTTTATTGGTTCACTAATTGTGGCTTGTTCACTGGTTCGTTGCTTGTTGCTTGTTGTTGTTTGCTTCAACTTTGAAAGGTTGAATTCCTGCACCTACAATTGGACCTATTGGTGCTTGCTCACTGGTTTGTTGCTTGTTGCTTTTGTTTGCTTCAAATTTGCAAGGTTGGAGTCTTGCACCCGCAGTTGGAGTTGTTTTTGCACTTTGCAAGGTTCAAATTTTGCACTCGCAATTGGACCTGTGATTCTGTCGTTCATCATTGACGAGTAAGTTTCAATACCATAGTTTCATTCATATTCGTTGTTTACTGTTTAGTGTTTACAGTTTGCAAGTAAGAATGTTCAAGTATTTATTCATCATTCTTATCCTCCATACTTTCCATAGAGGTTGGCATATCTTTTCCTCCTGCTCTTAAATTTTCCTCCAATTTTTTCCCCAAACTCTACACCATGTGCATGCTGATGTCATATGCACAACTCCGACTATCATTTTTTCTAGCATTACAAATACCGGTCCTTTGTCATTTGTGACAAAGTGGAAATATAACGCCTCAATTGAATAAGGAAATTCTTTATCCTTCCCACCTTTCCCTCGATGATATTCCCACCTTTCCCGGGAATGAGTACCTACCTATCCCCTACATGAATTGAACCTTTGTTTTTCACATGAAAAGACGATTTCAAGCTTGTTGCCTTTGCAAAATGTTCTTGTAGAATAAAACAACAGGTAGGTGTAGAAGGGATAAGTATGATACAACGATAACCAAGTTGCAACAAAATTGCACACCATTGTCAGGAATTATCCATCTTTATCGGTGACATATTTCAGTAAGTTATAAAGAAAAAGTTCCAGGACTTGAAATGCAAATCTTGGGTAATTCCAAGACCTGACGTTGCACTTTGCAGGGTTGAAATCTTGAACTCGCAATTGGACCTGTGGTTCTATCGTTCATAATTGACGAGTAAGTTTAAATACCATAGTTTCATTCCTATTCGTTCTTTACTGTTTACTATTTACATTTTGCAAGTAAGAATGTTTAGGTATTTATTCATCATTCCTATCCTGTAGACTTTCCATAGAGGTTGGCATATCTTTTCCTCCTGCTCTTAAATTTTCCTCCATTTTTTTCCCGAAACTCTGCACCATGTGTATGCCAATGTCATTTGCACAACTCTGACTGTCATTTTTTCTAGCATTACAAATCTCGGTCCTTTGCCTTATGTGACGAAGTGGAAATCTAACACCTCAATTAAATAAGGAAATTATTTAGTCTTCCCACCATGCCCTCGATGATATTCCCACCTTGCTCAAGAATGAGTACCTACATGCCTTTTCAAAATGTTCTTGTAGAAGAAAATTACAGGTAGGTGTAGAAGGGCTAAGTATGATACAAATGTAACCAAGCTGCAACAAAATTGCACACCATTGTCAGGCATTATCCATCTTTATTGGTGACATATTTCAGTAAGTTATAAAGAGAATGTTCCAGGACCTAAAATGCAAATCCTAGGTAAAGGATGAAGATAAAACACAAAATGATTCGGGTCCAAACATTAATGTTGATTTCAGAGAATCCTCCCACATGATAAATAGAACTCTTATAAGGGTTCAGACTTCCAATAGTTGCTGAGAAGACGAAAAAAAGATTGTTAAACTATCAAATTTCTTTTGGCCAATGGGCTTGACGCACAGAAAATTGTTAGGCCGGTGTTTTGCAATTTGCTAGCTAAATCTCTTCTATATAGTTTATAAAATGGGCTTTACACACAGAAAATTGTTGGGACGATGTTTTGCAATTTGCTACCTAAATACTCAATATTTGTACAGAGCAAATTGATACTATTGTTTTATTTGCATTATCTCTTCTATATGGTTGGGCAATAACTATAGCTTTGTTTCTCTGTCATATGCTATAGCAACCACGAAGCACTAGACTTGATGTAAGCAAAGGTTGAAGGATACATAGCAGAGTTGGTATGCATTCCCAAACTTATACTTATCTTTTTTTGCTATTTTCATATTATCTAAACATAATGAAGAAACATCTTGAAAATCACAACTTAAAAGATGGAGCAAGCAATATATGTTGAATGTTATCAAATAGATGCACACTCCATTGGACATGACAACATCGACCATATATTACGTACCAATTTGTTTTCATATTAGATGCATTTTTGTATACTGCAGGAGATTGCCTCTTCGATGCATTTCAAGTTCTATCGCACTTCTGTTATTCCTCGACTAATTTGCACAATGGATTGATAGATCATTTATTGGATTGTTTAGAAAATGGCAACATTGAGGCATTAGAGTCATATCAATACGAATTGGCATATGATTTTCTTTACCAATTGCATGGAATACATGATGTCAATACGTATCTTTCAAAGATGTGGTTCTCTACATCTGCAACCCTTCCTCCACATGAGAGAGGACTTTGGGGAGATACATTGTGTATACAGTGGCTAGCCAAGTGGATGAATATATCAATTGGAATTTGGTCATTAACAAGAAAAATAAGATATCTACTATTCAACAAAACTGCATCTAGAGATCCATATTGCATCTTGTTCCATGATGACAATCCTCTAAGTGGTCATTATGAACCACTACTCTATAAAAAATTATCCATATGAAATCTTGGAGGATCTGATATTTACTTGTCCCTAACCTGCAAAAACCTTCAATCCCATTGGAAACGAATTATGCATCATATGAACTCTCATGGATTACACATAGCAACAACTAGTACATCTAATTGTGGAGATAGTCTGTTCAATGCAATCTTCTATTTGATAGCAACAAAGTTTGATGTACATTCAATGCACCTTTACACTGTACAATCCTTTTGCAATGAAGTTATAGGTGGCAGTCAACAGACATTCGACTGCTTGCATCAACACCTTCTACCATATCTCATATAAAGTATGCCAACAATTGGAAGTTGGCAACAATATATTGTAAATATGGAAATTTCATATGAGAAATAAAATATAGAGGGTGGGACATTTTGTTTACACTGGATATTTTTCATATTCAGAGTAAATATCCAGGTCTGTTCAAGCCTTTTAGACAATATTGTCCATTTCTATTGTATCGATTCAAACTATGATAAAACAATTGAAATCATATCGTCAAAAACAGATACGCCACACATCCATTATCAAACTTTGATAAGAAACAATACTAGTTCAAGATTCACTTTCCATGCCAACCAAACTACATCGAATCTACATAAGCATCACACACTGTGTAGTCATGATGAAACTCATCCCAATTGTCATCAGGTGATAGAGAGCTTAAACAAAAAGCGTAGACTGACTTATCAAAACTTGAAAAAGGTCATACATGAAAGACATAAACACATTAGTGCACTTCCTTCTAGACCTCTCAATTGTACGACCAATCATCCTGAGGTGGAAGGAAGCTTGAGAAAGAAACACAAACTCACATATCACAACCTAAAAAAAGTTGTGTGTGCACAACATGAGTGCATTTACACACTTCCTATTGAACACAAACATCACATTTCCTATGACAAATACCATCACCATTTTCATCATCAACATGGTGAGGAGGCAATGCTCATGACAATGTCGATTCTACCTTCAACATGGCTTGTCAACATGTGAAACTAGTTTCGAGTGGAAACCATAAACTAACCTGCCAGATGTTGAAAAAACAGATACATGAGAGAAACAAGTGTAGCTACATATCCCACAGTGGTCATGGTACTGATCGAGGGAGAAAAATCACATATCATACATTGGATCAAACACTACACAATGTCAGCATTGAAAACCAACGAATAATTTCTACACATCCTCATCTGGGAAAAAGAGATGCAAAGAAAAGCTATATGAAAAAAATTGAAGACACTCCTTGCATTGCATGTGTGATTTGTGAGGAATTACATTTCATAAATAAAATTAAGTCTTTCAGCCCTGAATTGCAAAAATAATACATCAGCTTGACAGTAAATGATAGAATATTTTTCACTAGAAAAATTTGTCTTCCATGCAAAAGATCACTTGAAAATGGAAAAATGCCACAATTTGCAACACCTGAACAAATAAGATGTAACACACCACTACCAGATGTAAGTACACTTACAGAACTTGAAGAGAGACTAGTGTCTCTGCGAATTTCATTTTCACATATCTGACCCCCGAGGCTATAAACGACCCCAAATCAGCTTAACTTGGTCAATTATTAACGTGCATGTCCAACTAGATGTTATTCAAAAAGCGTTGCCACAATCTGTGAGAGAAACAATGATGATTGTTGTAGCTCTCAAAATATGTTTGCAATACAAGAATGCATACCAGACAAGTAGAGTGCGTGTAGACATTGTCATGAAATAATTAAAAGAACTATGTTCTAGAAGCATGTACAAGGCGGAAAACATTTGTATAAATGAGAACTGGAACCATGTTCTTGAACAAGGAAATGAAAACTCTGCACAAAATTTCGAGACTACTACTGACTTTGATACAAGCGATGAATTGGAGAATGAAAGACCTATGGAAACTTTGATACATGGATTCACTGACTCACAACGCATCCATGACTTGCAAGACAAGATTTTGGAAATCGCACCTGCTGAAGGGAAACGTCCACTTGGAATATTCAAAGACAATTTTGCGGAGGAAATGAACTTCCCAACACTATTCTATGGAGATCCATGTGCCACTTGAATCACAGAATGATTCAGCTACCAAAAAATAGTTCGATGGGAACTGCTACATTCAAGCGATGACTTCTTGATTAGGGCATCAAATTTTGCTCAAAAATTGAAAGTGCTCGGAATCACTTCAAACCGAACGAGTGCGTAGGCCTCGTCATTTCGAACCCAACGCAACTCATTTTGTCTCAAACGGACGTCGGGAGCGAGAGATATTTCAATCTGTTCATAAAGTCAAACAGGCAAAAAAAGGACATTGACTGTACAATCCGTACAGTCTGACGTGGCAGGGTCGTACGACCGTAGGATGATGTGGCATGTGATGATGTGGAAGATTATGATTGGCATACGTGGTCAAATCAGGAAGCGACACGTGGCATTTTGTTGGTCAATGGTAAGGTGCCACGTGGCCCAGTCATGGGCTGCCACGTGGCACCCCTTTATTGGTTTATGGGTTGTTATGTAAAATTATTGGAGTCCATGGGGTTTGACCCCCGTACCTCTCCCACTGCATAGCGCCTTCGCAAAGACCGTTCGACCAACGGACCACCGGATGTGCCTTGTTATGTATATATGTTTAATTGTATTTGAATTCAAACTATGTAATAAACGACAGGGGGTCGGGCCAGGGCTTAGCCCCGACCCACAGTCATATCGATATTACATGTGACCACATATGAATACACCGCGCGGGAGTTGTAACGGGTATAACCCCGACCTCCATGGAATGGCGTGGAACTTATATATATAATCCATGGTTCTATTGTGTGTTATATGACCTTTGGCTATACGGAAAGGGGTGCGAGCGATTTTCAAAAGGTTTTGGCAGTTAGCCCTTTTTACAAATGTGCAAGGTCATATGACCTCCACGTGCCCGGTGCTAGGCGGTTAGGGGCTGGCGTGCTCATAACCGTCCTACAGTTTGCATCGTTGGCACGGTTGCGTCCAGTGCTGGGTTTTCATGTTATTTATTGTGTGTGTGCCAGGTTCATTCAAGAAGGGTGCGATTTGTAGATGTAGAGACAACAAGCTTGAAGAGGGAGACTTCAAGGAGGCCTAACTTCTTCGTTTTTCAACCGATTGAGGTGTCGAAAGAGCCCAGACAGGGGTTTTTGGATGCTCTGAAGCCATTGGAGTAGTTGGTTTGTCAGTTTGAGCATTGTAAGACATGATTTTGAGCACTTTTGAGCAATTAATAATAATGATCCATTAGAAGTTGGACCGGGAGATGTAGCCCAAGAGAGGGGTGAACTCCTTTATCAATTGCTGTGTTTATGTGTTTATGTGCTTATGTTCATTGATTATGCTACTGTCTATGTGTATTTTGCATGAGTAATCCTTTAATTTATGTGTTGCAAAATTGATCCATTTGCTTTTAACACATAACATTTACTTGCAATAATTTCAAGATATTCAAGTCTTCTTCAATTTTAGATCACTTCTCCTATCACACAACAAATTTGTTTTTCAAAACAATGTGCATACTAATTCAGAAAGTGCTCTCTTGAATATGGGTTCGAATAAGAAAAGGCTAGCTACGAGGAAGAAATTTATTGGCCAAATATGTCAAGTACAAAGAAAACCTAGAAAAAATCCTAAAATGTGATATTGGATACATAGATTTCAAAAAAATGCGCATCTCTCCACACTACTTGCAGAAAAACAAGAAAACTATATTTGCAATGATCCAACAATTGGGACCTCCAACTTTTTTCATCACATTCACAAGTGCGTAGCATCATTGGACTACGGTGTCTGCAGTGTATAGGAACAAGAAAAGGAAAAAACAAACTGAGACCTTGGAAAATGATGACATTGACAACCTCATGAGAAAAGACCCAGTGACATGTACTCGTTACTACAGACATAGAGTAAATGATTTGAGGCAATTGATATGTCATGACTACACGGTCTTCGGAAGAAAATCAGACTACTATTTTGTAACTGAGTTCCAAAATAGAGGGAATGAACATGACCACGCACTATTATGGATAGAGGATGCACCGATCTATGGAAATGACAACAACTTGCAAATAGAGCAGTTTTTGGACAAATACATAACATGCAACACAGATCATTTGGATCAATAACTTGCCAAATTTCATAGACATTACCATACAAGAAGTTGTAAATACAAGAAGCAGATACAACTTCCCTATGCAGTTGACGAGAACAACAAGAATCATAGAACCAATTACTTTAGAGGACAATGTTCTCATTGAGAAATAAAAATCTTTGTTCACATTTCTAGAACAACGAGACTTCGATGACTTAATGAGATTTGAAGACTTCTTGGTGGAACTAAATATGACAGAAGATGAGTACATCCAAGTGATACAATCTACACTTAATAAACCAACAATTTTCCTTAAACGAAAACCTTCACATATTTGGAACAATGGTTTCTCCAAGGACATGCCAAATATGTGGAATGCAAATAAAGATACGCAATTTGTCCTCAATTCATATGCTACGGCATCGTATTGTACCTCGTACATGACAAAGGTTGACAGATCTGTGACAAGTGCATTCAGTTGAATACGCAGAGAACATGAAAAAAGTCAAATTGACACTATGCAAATGATATGTACACTTCGAAATACATTACTTAATATTCAACAAATGTCTGCTCAACAAGCAGTCCACATCACACTTTCCCTGCCTCTGAACTGTAGTTCAAGGAAATGTGTCTTCATAAACACATATCCAGCCGACACACGGACATTCATGCTTAAACCACCATTATTGCTAAAACAAGAGCTTGATAATTCAGAGGACGTGATATGTCGGTCTATTATTGATTACTACCTCCAGTGTCCACCTCCCATTAAGCATATATGCCTTGTAGAATGCGTATCACATTACAAAAAAAATGGTACACACATATCAAAAAGAAAAAAAAAACAAATGTAATACGCTTTGTCAAATATAACAAACACACCAACTATGAAAACTTCTGTAGAGAGAAACTATTGTTGTATGTTCCATTTGATCAAAATGAAGACACATTTAAACATACCTTCGCTACATGGGAAGCTGCATATATTTTTTACGAGACTACAATATAAACCAATGAGGCTAGATTTACATACAATGTCAACCCAACATGGGGTGATTTAGAAAGTGGACTTGAAGAACTAGAAAACCCTGGCAATGTTGATGAGACATCAAGAAAGCATAAAACAACTAGAACTTTCTATGAATCCTATGACTTGCAAGTAGGTTTTCCTTGTCCTCGAGTAGCTGCCATTGAAAAATGTATCAATCTTGGGCTTAAAGTCACGGAACATCCTTTCTTTATCAAAAATGAAGAATACTACAGAGTTAGACGACTGTTGAATCGAGAGCAACAAGCAATCCTAAAGGATATTGCAATGAAGAAACGCTTAAACATGCACACTCTTGTGCACTTGTTCCTTACAGACGGGGTGGGAAAAGGGAAGACATTCACATCGAAATCACTATTCCAAATGCTTATACGAATGTATGATTCAAACAATTTGAGTGACCCTATGAAACCAAAGGGACTGATACTTGCATATACAGGAAAATTTGCATATAATGCAGGTGGAACAACAGTCCACTCTGCATTATTGATTCCTTCTAACAAGTCGCATTTTCTTCCACTCAGCAAAGAAATGTTAGATACCTTGTCAAATCTTTATGACGAACTACAAATTGTGTTCATAGATGAGGTATCCTTTATTGGAAGTCGCTTATTATATTCCATTGACAATCGACTGAGAAAAATAAAACATGTCCAAACCAAATACTTTGGAAACTTGGATATGGTATTATGTGGAGATCTTTACCAGGCACAACCCATACAATATTCTCTCATATTTGAGCAACCTATGGTCAACATGCAAACAATGACGCATGAATTTTGGAAAGACAACATAAAATTCTTTGAATTACATACTACAATGCGTCAAACAAATGAAAAATTTATTGCAATTCTAAATATAATGCGGACAAACAACCAAACATGTGATGAATTAACATATATCAATTCAAGTTGCATGTGACCTTCCCCAACCGACCCAACCTTCCCTTACCGATTCTACAAGAATAAGGATGTTGCAATGCATAACAAGTATATGCTATCGCTCATGCCTGGCAATGATATCATCATCAATTCAATTGATATTGAAGAAAAAAACCATGGCAATGTACCATGTCATCAACATACAACAACTTTCCCTTTGCAACTTGTCTTGAAATTAGACATGCTAGTTGAAATATACGCCTGCAACTATGATTCATAGGATGGCCTGGTGAATGGTGCAGATGGAATACTCAAAGCTTATACCAAAACAGAAAAATTGATGTCCTCTAGATTAAGTTCCATGACCTGCATATTGGCCACCGACAAACCAACAAGTTAGCTTATCTATATAATTCAAACACTTCGTGTGAATGGACACCTATATTGTGAATATCAAAACCAATATCAACATCAGCAAAGATAGGTCAAGTGAAGATTCAAAAACAGTTTCCAATTCAACTTGCATGTGCATGTACAATCCATAGATCACAAGGGCCAACACTTGATAATGTTGCCTTCGGCCCTACTAGAATACAAATACATGGAGTTGTATACACAGCTCTGTCCCATGTGAGAAACATAGAGTCCTTGTATTTGTTAAACGCTCTTACAAAAGATAACTTCAAAGTCAAAAATAAAGTTGATATTGAGATGCAACGGCTTCGGACTAGTGCAAAATGGCATATGTGATATGATTACCAATCCATACAAACAAACTCATCTATATCAATTCTATCACTTAACACACATAGTTCAAATGCACATATGAATGATATACTCAATGACTATGACACAATGCAATCTGATATTTTGTGCTTGCAAGAAACATACATGACATTATGCATGCAAAACAAGCAATTTCCAAATCACAATTACATATCAAGTTACATTACGCATGGAGTGATGATATTATTGAAAAAACATATAACAATAGATCATATGCATTTCGAAGAAAAAAATGTTGAGATGGTGCTAGCAAGAGTAATTTTCCATGGATTGCAAATTGCAATATTGAATCTCTATGTCGCTCTACATGCAAAATTTCCCAACATAATGAATGTTGTTTCAAATGCATTACACCATTTACATCTGAACGAAACCATTGTCATTCTAGGAGACTTCAATGTTGACATGCTACAAAATAGTGCCATAACAAAAGAATTGGAAAAGTACGTGGGCAATTACAAACTCCGCTTTCTTTTGGATAATATAAAGCATGTACAAAACACACTTATTGACCATGTATGGTCAAATTTGCCCATTTCACAACACACCCTCTTTATCTTAGACAAATATTGGTCTAACCATGACACAATTTGTCTTTTACTTGAATTATGAAATATACATCAATCATATTACAAAATCATATCTCCATGTCTCAAAGCATATATGGATACTTTGTTGCACAAAACCAAATTATTCAGCTAGGATCATCCAACTTCTTAATATTTTCTAGCTTGTAATAGATTTTGGCCAGAAAGAATTCTATATAACCACAACTATGGATCAAGAAAAATAAAGATGCATGCTTATAACTCTATCTTTTACTCTATTCCTTTGATTCTCAGTTATTGCATGTACATATTACTTGGTTTCCCTTACACACCAACTTACATTCATGTTCATTGTATTTTGTGTGTTCCCACATTGAAACAAACAAAATAACTGGACAAGACGAAGGACTCTTAACCACGAATGTAGAAGACGACATACAAAGGTGCATGCTTCTACCCTTATTTCATATTCCATTGTTTTGTATTTCAATTGTTGTTTGTATATTTATTCTACTACTTTGCACCTAATTTATTATATGTAGATACTACATATCTTCCTACATAATAACGTATCTTCATGTCAACTATATTTTTTGTACTGCTACATTGAAATAAATAGAACTGTATTTATTTTTTTACATGTCTTTCTACATACCAACTTACCTTCATGTCCATTGTATTTTTTGCATTGCTACATTGAAAGAAACAGATAATTGGACAAGAGTATGAAGTCTTATATGCCACAGTAGAGGAAGTTGAAGTACAATCTTTGAAAAGGTATACCAATAGTGATAGTAAATCAAACACACAAAATGAGTATGTGGATAAAATATTGGACTCGAAAATGATGATTTGGCAACAATGGGGCTTTTTTGAGACTTCCCGCTTTCGAAAATTTCCCTCCCCTTTTCTATTTTCCCACTCTCTTTTATCCCTTTTTTTTCCCTCTTCTATACTTAACCGAATTCCCCTTTCTTTTTCCCATCTACTTTCCCTTTATCGCTACTTTACTTCGTCATTTTTCTGAAAATGTGTAGGTGTGTGGGTTGGCGGACTTACGGTTTCACATTTCCACTTATGCTTCTATATCACGAGTCCGACCGACCGCTTCCCCATTCCATACTTAGCCACTTTTTCGATCACGGGTTCTGAGGCTAGCGGGCTCAAAATTGTGATTCTATTGTTTCATGACCTACAAAAATCACCTGGAGTTCCGCAATATATATATTGATCATCAGACTCCCCCATCATGCCATGTTCTGTGTTACACATTTTTCACTCAAAATTTTCGAGACATACAATTTGACCGTCAGTCCCTCACGTCTCCTGAGTATCCCTTGACACCCTATTTCATACTCGATCCCCTTCGAGCATGTATGTGACATCCAGAACAATTATGAACAATATACAATGCATATGCTTATTTAGTCGGTGTCATGTTCAATGTACACATTTTTGAATCAGAAAAAGTTGGACAAGTGACATGGGCATGAGTAATCAATCATCGCAAACATCAACATAACAACAAGGCCAAAATTAAAGATTCATACATTATTCTCTTAATATGTTTAGCAAACAAATAACCTGATTTATTTATTCATCTATGCCACAATAAATATGTTGATGTCATCTACAACACATGTTTTTCAGTTCACAAGAAGTATCGATGAGCCCAACTAAAACGCCCAACATAGTGCAAGCTTCGCAGACTAAGAGGTATGGTTACAAAACTCTGACCTGCATACTTCATCCAAATTGTGCATCTACTTGTACATTTATGAAAAAAAAAAAGATACAAACTGCCATTCACATTACTTTTTCTGTTCAAAAAATGTCACTGGGCCTAAACTTATAACACCTAATATACTATCAATAGAAGGCTTGAACAACCATTGAACTGGACAAGTCTTTATCGGGGACATAATGGTCGTGTATAGCACCTACTTTGACAAGGAAAACAAAAATAGATGCATTATGTGTGTTGGCATGACAGACAACGAAGCCATGATGACAGTCACACTAACTATCCCTACACAACTTGTCTAGAAACATGTAGAAAATATATTTCCAGGTAATGGGATATCCATTACAAATTTCAATATATTATCGAAAATAGTATATGACCATGGTGATTGTGATCAGATTATGTCCCTAAATGAAACAAGTATTGTGGAAAAATTTCCCATAGTTTGTTCAGAATATCGTTTCGTACCAGACACAACAATCAGCCAACTTGCAAAGAGCAATGACATTTACCTAATCAAAACCATTGGTGAAGTTGTCACAGTCGCGAGAAAAGTTGGCTCGCAACACATTCTCCATATAAAAGATGGAGACTCGGAAAATGACAAGGTAATGGTACCGTTCTCCATATCCAGTTTTGTCCTTTACTTTCACATGATCATATATCTCAGTTATCTTACACAACTATTACATTGTTCCATGTTGCAGCTACAATTGTTCGACACCTATTCAAATTTATTTTCTTCAATGGAACAACAATTGCATAAAGGTCAATTTCCAATTATGCTCTTCAAAAATATAACAAAGAAAAAATATGTTAAAGAAAGGATTTTTCGCACAACCCAAGAAACATTTGTAACAGAATTGCAAACATACATAATACAAGATCTCAAGAAACTAACTAGCTCGACAACTGTTGTACATATACATATACAATTCCATCCACACTTTGCACATAAAATTTCCTTAAATAATTTTGTGCAGCTTTTTTGTTGTGCACATATATATTATATTGTTCAATATATTAACTATTATGCTCATGTGCATAGGTTGAGGGTGTTTTGGTTGCATCAAATGCATACTCGACCCCTTTGAGCCTGTATGTGCCAAATGAAACTCTCTTGCTTCTACCTCTTCTTTCATAAATGATGGCACAATTGATTGTATATGATGTAGTAAAAAATGCCCTTACATATATAGACATTTCCTCAACGCTGCCATCTGAACCCTCAGCAACACAATTGTACATTGTACAATTAGATAACCTATATTACAAGATATGCTTCCTGGGTTGGCAGAATTGTCATATGAATTATACCTACAGAAAAAGGAAAACATTGTCTACATGCTACGTGACTTTTACGTCCATAGAAAATTTACATTAAATGAGGAAAATGCCATACTGCATATCGACTGAACCAAAAAAAAAAAAATCGTATCATGCGTTGACAAGAAATGAAACAATCTGATTTGTATGTGTCCATGATACCCAATCAAGATATGAATAGATTTTTGCAGTGCCATGACAAAGTGAACTAGAAGCGCATAAGATTGTTGATTCCAGGAATGAGAAGCATGAGGAAAGCCTCATACAAAGTACCCAACTGTGAAAAAATCAGGTCCATCCTTTGAGTCGTCAAAATGGCTTGCTCCTCTGAACGAAACCATCATGCATTTTCAATAATATTGCAAATTTGGCATTGTTCAAACTCCATTAAGTTAAATGTTGACACTCTTTTCCAGAACTAGTAATGTTAGAACATTGTTAGGTAAACGTTATCTTGGTTCATAGTACTATCAGAAGCATGTTGAATCATGTTGTCATTCATGTCAAAGGAACAATGTCTTGTCATAGTATATTTATGTAGTGATTAATGGATCATGTATTGACCTTGATTGATGGATCATGCATTGACCTTGATGTCAATGGATTGATGTCAAGAGGAATCACAGTCGTATGAATAGATGAAGATGGATCAATGAGTTGTAGTTGGATTGATGTAAAGATGACTCATTATTGTCTTGTCATGGTTGTACAAATGGATGAACTCCAAAGTGGTCCCCTTATGGTGAAAGCCCTCACAGGAAGACGCTTTGCGGTGAACTCCAAAGGTCATGGTTGTACAAATGGATGAACTACAAAGTGGTCCCCTTAAGGTGAAATCCCTCATGGGAATAGGCTTTGCGGTGAACTCCAAAGTGGTCCCCTTATGGTGAAATCTCTCACGGGAAGACGCTTTACGGTTGAGTTATCCTAGTAGTATGGTTAGAGAAACCATGCTTAATTATGGAATAATGAGAAGAAGATTAGTGAATTTGTCAATGAAACTATCCTAGATGGATAGTGCATGTTAAGCCATTTCCGATGGTATGTGGAATGTCACATAACTCCTCACGATTTGAGAGTTATTGCCTTATGAAGTTGGAGGACCCTCATATGTTGGTTTGAAGTCCCAAAAGGTCAAAGAAGTCAAAGTGCTTGCAAAGAAGAGATTATTTAAATAATAAAGTGAAGTGAGAAAGTCAAAGAGGATTATTTAATTAATAAAGTGAAGTGACAAAATTAAAGAGGATTATTTAAAAAATAAAGTGAAGTGACAAAGTCAAAGAGGATTATTTAAATAATAAAGTGAAGTGACAAAATCAAAGAGGATTATTTAAATAATAAAGTGAAGTGACAAAGTCAAGGAGGATTATTTAAATAATAAAGTGACAAAGTCAAAGAGGATTATTTAAATATTAAAGTGAAGTGACAAAATCAAAGAAGATTATTTAAATAATAAAGTGAAGTGGAAAAGTTGAGGAGGATTATTTAAATAATAAAGTAAATGGAGAACTTTCTAATTATGGAAAATGGTTATAAGAAGGTTAACCCTAAAATGAGGAAAATGGGTTAAGTGGTCAAGTGGCTATTGGATACATGGACAAGTGGAAAATTGGGAAAAGTTGGACATAGGTGACTATGTGGACAAAGTGGTTATGTGGACAAAGTGGCCTAGAAGATGCTTCTAAGGAAGCTACTTGGAGAGTATAAATAAGAAGCAAAGGTCTCTTATGAAAATCATATCTTGAGTATAGCTTGAAGAGCATAGCAAGGGGTTGAAGGAAGGCAGAGCGCGTGCAGTTGGATAAAGTCATGGAGACTTGAGTGTGAGTTGATGTCAGGTTCTTGAAGTCTGAAGCAAGTTCCAGATATGCATTCCATGGGCTCGGATCTGCCATAGAAACTCTGGTATGGTTACATAGTTGTCTTGATGGATATTATTTCTTATTGTATGGTGAATTCTTAAGGCATTCTTGGTATGGTTGTTGTGATATGGTTATGTTGGTTGATTGATAGAGTGAGCAACACTCTTATGATTCAGTATTGATATGATTGCCATAGTATATTGGTTGCTTATACATGACTAAGTAGCATTCATATTGTATAGTTGAGGAGCATGAGTAAGATGTGGGAGAGCATAGATGTTTTGTGATTGGTTATG
>JASDQU010686678.1:38872-71294 GCA_032191745.1 Picea mariana
AAATCAAAGAGGATTATTTAAATAATAAAGTGAAGTGACAAAGTCAAGGAGGATTATTTAAATAATAAAGTGACAAAGTCAAAGAGGATTATTTAAATATTAAAGTGAAGTGACAAAATCAAAGAAGATTATTTAAATAATAAAGTGAAGTGGAAAAGTTGAGGAGGATTATTTAAATAATAAAGTAAATGGAGAACTTTCTAATTATGGAAAATGGTTATAAGAAGGTTAACCCTAAAATGAGGAAAATGGGTTAAGTGGTCAAGTGGCTATTGGATACATGGACAAGTGGAAAATTGGGAAAAGTTGGACATAGGTGACTATGTGGACAAAGTGGTTATGTGGACAAAGTGGCCTAGAAGATGCTTCTAAGGAAGCTACTTGGAGAGTATAAATAAGAAGCAAAGGTCTCTTATGAAAATCATATCTTGAGTATAGCTTGAAGAGCATAGCAAGGGGTTGAAGGAAGGCAGAGCGCGTGCAGTTGGATAAAGTCATGGAGACTTGAGTGTGAGTTGATGTCAGGTTCTTGAAGTCTGAAGCAAGTTCCAGATATGCATTCCATGGGCTCGGATCTGCCATAGAAACTCTGGTATGGTTACATAGTTGTCTTGATGGATATTATTTCTTATTGTATGGTGAATTCTTAAGGCATTCTTGGTATGGTTGTTGTGATATGGTTATGTTGGTTGATTGATAGAGTGAGCAACACTCTTATGATTCAGTATTGATATGATTGCCATAGTATATTGGTTGCTTATACATGACTAAGTAGCATTCATATTGTATAGTTGAGGAGCATGAGTAAGATGTGGGAGAGCATAGATGTTTTGTGATTGGTTATGGTTCATATGGGACACTGAACAAAAGTAGATGTGACTGAAGGCTACAAAGGATCTGATTTTTTCATAGAGAGAAAACGCTAAGGCATACACAGGCTGTAGTACATACGCGTGCTTCACTATTGACAGGTCGTGTACTTGTTGACAAATTGGTATCTGTTGAGGATTGATTCCTCTTATCAGTTGGTGTTGAGTTGTGTAAGCTGAGTCTTTCATTGTAGAATTGGTGCGCTTGTGGAGTTGTAACTCTATTCAGTTGTTGCTGATAACCCAAGGATTGTAGTATGTAATAAAAAGAAAATTGTACATACATCTTGTGTTCTTTGTGTTCCTTGTGGTGATGACTTATTGATGATATATGTTGTTGTTTTATGTTTTTGATATATGTTCACATACAACTGATTATAAATGACAGTAATGAGTGTTGAGTAATTGGTGATTGCTAGCTAATAAGTTTTGTGAAGGGAAGTTTGAAAAAGAGTCCTACACTGATTCAGCCCGCCCTCTCAGTGTGGTTGGTGTGTCCAACAAAGAAAATGTTCATAGTGATATTGGTTCATAGTAATATAGTAATAGACAAATTTCTTGGTGCCCATTTGGGGATTTCATTATAGATGGGATGCAATGCCCAATCTTCGCTGATTTTTTCATGTCTTGTGTTTGGCAGACTTTTGTTCATGTGCTTTCGTATTGTAGTTCAAGGTTCTCATGGGCCCGGTTTTTGAATTATGGCTTGATGATAGATTCAGGATCTTAGCAGTTTTTCTATGATCTTAAAGAATATGCAATACATGCCTTGCCTTTTAATGTAAGCTTTGTGAAGCAAATGTAATATGTAGTTTATTTTAGCACTTTTACTTGATTGATGAAATTACCAAAAAAAATCTTCAAAAATATTTTGAAATAAAAGGATATATGCTAGTTGAAGTCGAATGGGACTATGATATCAACCACACAAAATTAAAATTAAAATTCGTCGTTGTTATACTTATGATCAAGTTGACAATACAATGATTTTACTTGAAAAACCCTCCATTGATTTTTTTGTAGCTTTTTGATGCTTCTCTTATGCAAACACATCCTGGAAAGTATAACTATGACTCACTTTCTCTATTCCTTGATTGAAGAGCCTATATAGTTGTCTAATGCAATTCATAGTTACTATTAAGACCATCAATGGGGCTTTGTTAATACCAATTCCCGCTTCTGAAAATTGCCCTCCCCTTTCTTTTCCCCTCTACTTTCCCTTTCTGGTTACTTAGTTGTTTTTCAGAAAATGTCTAAGTGCGTGGGTTGCAGAATTCATGCGTTCACATTTATACTCATGCTTTTATATCATGAGTCTGACTGACCACTTACCCATTCCATACTCAACCACTTTTTCGATCGCGGGTTCTCAGCCAGGAAGGCTCAAGATTGTGCTTCCATTGTTTTGTGCCCTACAAATAGCACCCAGAGTTCTCCGATATACAAATTAACAACCAAATTCCCCTTTATTTTTCCCCTATATTTTCCCTTTCTAGTTACTTAGTCATTTTTTCAAAAATGTCTCATGCTTTTATATCATGAGTCTGACCGACTACTTCCCCATTCCATACTTAGCCACTTTTTCGATCGTCGGTTCCTGGGCAAGCCCGCTCAACATTGCACTTCCATTGTTCCGCGACCTACAAACAACACCCAGAGTTCCGTGATATATAAATTGATCGTTGAACTCTTCCATCATGCCCTATTCCATGTTACACATTTTTCAGTCAAAATTTCATAGACATACAATTTGACCGTCGGGCCCTCACTTCTCCTGAGTATAACTTGTGACCCTATTTTGAAGCTCGACTAACCGCTTTCCATATTTGGCCATTTCTTGGAATCTCTTTCATGGGTCGTCGGGTTGGTGGGTTCACGAAATCTCCAATCCTTAATCGCTCTTCGTCGTCCCTGCCACCTTCGCACTTCTTTCTAAGTATGAAATTATTAATCTTTAATGCTAACATCTCATCATGCAAGAACCGTAAAGATTGTCATTAATTAGCGAAATGCTCGAGGATATATCTCATTAATATGCATTAAACCAAGATTTGTGGAGGGTTATATTATCCCTTCCGAGTGTTCATTTCAAACATCATGGAATCTCTTTTGTGCATCATCGAGTTGGTGGCTTCACAAAATCTCCAATCCTTAATTTCTCTTTGTCATCCCCGCCACCTTCGCACGTCTTTCTAAGTATTAAATTAGTAAACTTTAATGGTAACAACTCATTATGCAAGAACCATAGAGATTGTCATTAATCAGCGAAAGGCTCAATGAGATCTTCCATTGATATGCATTAAACCAAGATTTGTGTAGGGTTATATTCTCCCTTTCGAGTTTTCGTTTCAAACATCATCTGGATAAAATGGATGTTCTCATCAACTTATGGCAGCATCTTGACAACGGTTCTATGGAGATACAGTAAACACCTTCAGGCATGATGACCAGAACTTCCATTGGTCCAGGCCATATTCTTACTACTCATCCCCTTCCGCCAAGAAGGAAGTAATTTAGACGTCTGGAATTGCTCGTGCAAGATGTGTCCCTGAAGTCTTTGAATGTAAGGAGATGGTCTCTTGGTGCGTCAAGAGATATATTTCAAGCCAAAGAATTATTCAATTGCGGGACTAGTCTCATGTTTCTTTGTCACCTCAGGTCTTCTGCAAGATGTTGAAATTTCCCGAGCCAACATTGACCTTAAGAGGAGAAGATTGCAAGGAGTTCCTCAAAAAGCATGATAATCAATTTTGCATGCATGTTCAAGAGCTTGTCGATGCCTTATGCATGTTGTTGCACTAGATGAACAACACAGAATTGTATTCTTTTTTTTTTTTTGCAACTCCTCTACCTGTATTTATGACAAGTATGTTCAATGCTTCGGTGTAAAGAAATCAATCCAATGTCTATGGATAAATATCTTTTACCCACTATTTTTCTTATAGATTTATTATTAAAAAATTGCCTTGAATCTTGGTTGGGGCTTCTTTGTTGGATTTAACACCTCTTCTTGTTTGCATGGTTCGATAGTCTCGTAATTCTTAAATATTGTATAGACTCAAGTAATTTGATCAAATATTAAGGATGGAACAAGTATGTGACAATGAATTGTGTCAATTACATGAGGCTTCTACGGAAAGATAAATGAATTTCACACACAGTTTCAAACCAACATTCAATTCCATTCGTAATGTAGATAGAACATAGCAACACTAATTCACGACGTGGGAGTTGAGGCCCCACCCAAGAAGTTCCGTTCTCATCTCAACCTTACTGAGTGAACGATCTCTTATTTCCCTCTCGCTTCCTTGATTCCTTCACTCAAGAAGGAAGCATACTCTGGTTGTCCATCCCCTGACCTCTATTTGAGCACTTTTACTTTATTAATGAAATTACCAAAATTCTTCTTCGCAAATATTTTGAAAAAAAATGATATATGTTAGTTGAATTCAAATGGGGCTATGATATCAACCACACAATTAAAATTCAAGTTCGTCGTTGTCATACTCACGATCAAGTTGACAGTACAATAAGTTTATTTCAACAACCCTCCATTGATTTCTCTGTAGTTTTTCGATGCTTCTCTTATGCAAACACATCCTGGAAAATATAACTATGACTCACTTTCTCTATTCTTTGATTGAAGAGCCTGTAGAGTTGTCTAATTGACTTCATGCTTTTATATCACAACTTCGACTGATTGCTTCCCCATTCCATACTTAGCCACTTTTTTTATCGCGGGTTCCCGAGAAAGCAGGCTCTAGATTGCACTTCCATTGTTCTGTGACCTACAAACAACACCCAAAGTTTCACGATATACAAATTGATTGCCTGACTCCCCCATCATGCCCTCTTCCATGTTACACATTTTGCACTCAAAATTTTTGAGACATACCATTTGACCGTCGGGCCCTCACGTCTCCTGAGGATCCCTTGTCGCCCTACTTTGAAGCCCAACCGATCACTTTCCATACTTGGCCATTTCTTGGAATCTCTTTCGTGGATCATCGGGTTGGCGGGTTCACAAAATCTCCATTTCTTAATCGTTGTTCCTCCTACCTGCCACCTTTGCACTTCTTTCCAAGTATGCAATTAGTAATCTTTAATGCTAACAACTCATCATTCATCAACTGTAAATATTGTCATTAATGATTGAAAGGCTCGAGGAGATAGTCACACTGACTATTCCTACACAAATTGTCCAGAAACATGCAGAGAAGATCTTGCCAGGTAATGGGATATCGATTACAAATTTCAATATATTACCGAAAACGAGTCTGACCGACTGCTTCCCCATTCCATACTTAGCCACTTTTTTTATTGCGGGTTTTCAAATAGGCGGGCTCAAGATTGTGCTTCCATTGTTCTGCAACCTACAAACAACACCCGGAATTTCGCGATATGTAAATTGACCGTCGGACTCCCCCATCATGCCCTCTTCCATGTTACACATTTTGCACTCAAAATTTCTGAGACATACAATTTGACCATCGGGCCCTCACATCTCCTGAGGATCCCTTTTCACCCTATTTTGAATCCTGACCGACCGCTTTCCATATTTGGCCATTTCTTGGAATCTGTTTCGCGGATCGTCGGGTTGGCAGGTTCACAAAATCTCCAATTCTTAATCTTTGTTCCCCGTGCCCACCACCTTCACACTTCTTTCCAAGTATGAAATTAGTAAGATTTAATGCTAACGGTTCATCATGCAACAACTATAAATATTGCCATTAATGAACGAAAGGCTCGAGGAGACAGTCACATTGACTATCCCTACACAACTTGCCCAGAAACATGCAGAAAAGATATTTCCAGGTAATGGGATATCCATTACAAATTTCAATATATTACCAAAAATGAGTCCAACTGACTGCTTCCCCATTCCATACTTAGCCACTTTTTCGATTGCGGGTTCCTGGATAGGCGGGCTCAATATTGTGCTTCCATTGTTCTGCGACCTATAAACATCACCCAAAGTTCCATGATATACAAATTGACCGTTGGATTGCCCCATCATGCCCTCTTCCATGTTATACATTTTGCACTCAAAAGTTTCGAGACATACAATTTGACCGCCAGACCCTCACCTCTCTTGAGTATCCCTTGTGACCCTATTTTGAAGCTTGACCAACCACTTTCCATACTTATCCATTCCTTAATCGCTCTTCCCCGTCCCTGCCACCTTTGCACTTCTTTCTAAATATGCAATTAGTAATATTTAATGCTAACAGCTCATCATGCAGGAACCATAAAGATTCTCATTAATGAGAGAAAGGCTCGAGGAGATCTCCTATTAATACGCATTAAACCAAGATATGTGGAGGGTCATATTATCCCTTTCGAGTGTTCATTTCAAACATCATGGAATGTCTTTCGCGGGTCGTCGGGTTCACGAAATCTCCAATCCTTAATTGCTCTTCATCGTCCCCTCGACCTTCGCACTTCTTTCTAAGTATGCAATTAGAAATATTTAATGCTAACAACTCATCATGCAGGAACCATAGAGATTTTCATTAATGAGAGAAAGGCTAGAGGAGATCTCCCATTCATACGCATTAAACCAAGATTTGTGGAGGGTTATATTATCCCTTCCAAGTGTTCATTTCAAACATCGTATGGAGAAAACGGACGTTCTCATCAACTTATGGAAGCAACTCGACAGTAGTTATGTGGAGATATAGTGAAAATATTCAGGCGTGACAACCAGAACTTCTAGTGGTCCAGGGCATATTCTTACTACTCATCCCCTTCTGCCCAGAATGAAGTAGTTTGGACCTCTGGAATTGCTCATACAGGTTGTGTCCCTAAAGTCTTTAATTGTAAGGAGGTGGTCTCTTGGTGCGTCGAGAGATATATTTCAATCCAAAGAATTATTCCACTGCGGGACCACTCTCATGTTTCTTTGTCACCTCAGGTCTTCCATAAGATGTTAAGATTGTCGGAGCCAACATTGACCTTCAGAGGAGAAGACTGCAAGGAGTTCCTAAAAAAGCATGATAACGGGTTGGACCTCTTACCTGAGTTCCTGGAAGACCCGATGATAGTTCCTGAATATATCACAAGGTTGCAAGTTAGTTCATTTAGAAATCCATTCCAGGAAATTTCCTGGTTGTTTACGAGGATAATGGGATAGGAATCCACAACAAGCATTTCCCACATGATTCTTTATATTTTGTATTTCACAGTCAAGGAACATGCCATTTTTTATTGGGGGAAGATGATTTCCATTGAAATCTGTTCATAATTGTCACGGTTCAAACAAGAGAAGAAATTTTATATGGCATCCTACTTGGTTTTCGCAATAGCGCATTACTGTCCACTTAGAAAAACTATCTGTGTCCAAGAAGGTAAACTATCAATTCGACCCAGTAACCTTTTGGTACCATGCCTTATGGAGGCACAAGGCATACCATTGTTTTTATGAGGTTTTTAATGACTTTGTCTCAGTTTTCAAATATTTATTTTTAGGAAAGGATGCTCCCCGGATGTTTGACCAGGAAACCAATTTTTTGGACAAGAATGGGACACTTGAACAAATAGAGAATTACAGTGTAACAATGATTTTTGGCTCCAAGGAAAATCCTTCTTTCCTTCCATGTCACATTACGGACATAATGTTTGTTACAAAAATAGCAAGGAAATACAACTATTGGTTGCATTTTCTCCATGAGAAGAGAAAAAAGCAGTCCATTCCTTTTCCTTGGAAAGTCGGGGACTTCGTGTTTAGGAACGTCAATAATATTGACGAATTCGCAAGCCATTTCAACAACTTGAAACTAAGATATGTTGAAATATTGAGAGGGTTCAACCCTAATGGGATTTTTGTAGAACATTTACTAACAGTTGGATTCAACAATTATTTTATCCATACACTCATGAACGAAGACAGAGACAATGACGATAACACTCTTGCTTCTGATGCTAGCGACCAATGAAATGTATAAACACCAGGGAAAAGGCCCCGGTGAGAAGAGTGTCTAATCCCCAGCTACCACTCCCAAGAGTACGACATCCTGAAGCATTGCTCCAATGGCCCACCCCAGTAAGAAAGCAACCCACTATTCTTCAAGCGAAGGAGGAGATAAGAACCCTCCTTCGGGTAAAATTTATAGTTCTCATAAGCTTCCCATGAGGAAGAAGAGAACTATAAATTTTGTCCAACTGAATAGAAAAACGATAGGGGTAATTGTTTCAACCAACTTTAGAGTTGAGGCACTAGCCTGCTCAACTTAGAGAGGCGTCTCTCGTGTCACTGGGTATATCTATGGGAATTGGTGGCTAGATTTGGTTTGTTTTGGGGAGTTTTGAATAACATAACTGGAGAAATGAAAATGACGTTTCGGTCATGGAGTCTGGAATGAACGATGCATTGTTGGAACATGACAACTAATTAGAGGACCAGGCTAAATGAGGCAGTGATTCTAAGTTTATATTTGAAAATTATAATGGCATCAGAATAAAAAGAAACATATAACTATATCAGAGCATTATCGTAATGAATTATGAATCAGTTAAGAAGAGATAAACATAGTCTAAATTTCTAAGCTGAGAGCATCAAATGATGAATTCTGGGCCTCTAGTTCTCCAATCTAGACAGAGGAAAATGGAAAATGAAATATAAGATAACAAGAATCACATACTATGAAGGGAAACAAGACTCATAACACCACCAGTTAGAATCTTTTCATAAATAGTCCAAAATCCACCTTTGCATTTATATATTCATTCTGGCTCCAAAATTTACAAAGGTGTTCCTGCACAGAGGGTAGGCTCCTCCTTTCTCCATGCCTTCTATATCCTCTAGGTAATATATAGAGAGAGAAGGTTTCTTCGTGGAATACAAAACATTCAGACTTCTCATCGTTCTAGGATTAGAGATCAGTTACAAACAAGAAATGATTTATAATAACTGTTACCCTATTTTAGAGGAACTGTTAGGAGAAGGTTCATCATATCTAGGTGCCAACTGTCCAAAACTTGCTGGGAGATACTTATCTCCACTTGAGAGTTCATTTTAGCTTAGAGATCTCCTCCTTTAGAGTATCCAACCAGACTGGTTGATTCTCTGCAACACTTTCAGCCATTTCAGCTATGATCTCTTTCTTCTGTCGCTTGGTGTGTTTCTTCTTTACAGCTTGTCTATTGATAATTAGATCCTTCATGATGGGATTTAGATTGACTTCCAATCCTGAGTCTGTAGCAAGTTCTGTGTGGAATTTAGTTGCCAGTATACACGCAAATTCCCTTTCTTTCATGCTCGTAGGTAAATCTACCACGTTGTCTGAATGATCTGTTTCACCGAGTATAGCTTGGTCCATGTATCCCAATTTCATAGACACCAAAACCTTCTTACAAAAATCATAGAGTTTAGCGAATTGGAGATTACTTCTCTTATGGATAAAATGATGCCTTCATACTTGAGTAATTATAGAGTTCCAATCATGAATCGCTGACAAACTCACTGACAGGTACATTGATTTACCACGCTTGGCCAATCCATTTCAAATGATTAGCTTTCGAGTTCGTTATATGCCGGCGTTCACCTGACATTATACGGTTGTGAAGTATCAAATGAGTGAGATGGGGTGATTTCGACCAGCCAGCACCAGTACCCCACGAGTGTTTGATGTGACGCATAGGAACATGTGACATTGAGGCTTTGGCGAAAGCGGTTTCAGGAAACCCGCCCTTTGCCCCGACGTATCTCTAGAGGCGACGCACGTCCATCTTAAAAACCACAATGGTTTCCCTTGTCCGCCTCTATATGGTTAAGTCACGTGCAATTTAACCGCCCGATACGGGCTCCAGCCATTGATCTAGGTTGTTTTGTAATCGACGGTCTGTCGAGTTATACATTTTGTGCCTCCGCTACATTTGTCCATATGCCGCTAGACATGCCCTGGACCTCTAAATTATCAATTCTCCAAACTATCAAGATTTTCCGCGACAGTGTAGCTTTGCTAAATTCTCGAGACTTGGATCTTGTCTGAAAAGTGTTACGGTGATAACATAGGCTCCAACTAAGGATGTTATCCTCCCTATGAGGTAGCAAAGAACTTGTAGACCCGGTTCCTGATCCATTGGGATGATTCCAAAACATGTGTGTGTACCCTGCTCCTACCATATCACTAGCGTTTGTTGAAGTCTAAAATATGCACGCTGCTCTCAATTGGATATTGAATATACTATTGAAATTGATTGTACACAATACTGGAAATATAAACTGAAAAATGCTTGTCCAACAAGCTTATTTTCACACTCCTATCTACTCTAACTACTGATATGAACTATCAATCAAGTGAAATCGAAATGCCAATGCAACCATGTGAGCATTTTGTCCACCATCTGTTTGCCTCGCACAAGCTTGCTCCAAATCCTGCTGACTGATAATTCATTCAAAACTTCATCCATAATTCTCAAAAAATCAAAAACATTAGGATTGTTTATTTCTTCTAATAGGATTGCAAATGGATCTTTTAAAATATGTGTAAAACAACCATCATGTTTTACTCCTTCCATTGTATTTTTGTTTTTAGGTGATTCAACTCGTTGACTTCTAAAAACTGACATAGTCATTGAGAAGTCTGGTAGTAGGGATTTTCTGAGTCATAAAGCGACCATGGCTGAAGAACATCATCTGACGTGAAAATATTTGGTGCAGACATTGATTCGTTGTAATCCACTGTTGTTGGCAGATTCTGATCATAAACCTTTCCCATATAATGTGTCTCAAGATTCCGAATCATATGAAATAATGACTCCTTTTCAGGAATCAAGATAGAAAGGTGAGATTCTTCTACTAGGGTTTCCCCGTTATTTGGAGTTCTCATATGCGAAATTTAAAAATCTTCATCCATATCTAGACTGTTGAGAAATAGGATCACCATGTCATTTTCAGGGGAAGACAGAAAACCTTGAAATACCTTGTGTTGCGGGTAATATTGTTGAACATCTGCATTAGTTCTAGGAGAAAGGAAAAGACCTTTGATAAAAATTTCTTGATCGGCTTCCTCTTTAATCGGATGGCTAAGCTCTGATTGAAATTATGAATTGAAAAACTCTTCTAAGTAATTATCGTGCAATGCATGTGAGTGTAGTTGGTGTTCTTTAATGATGACAATATTTTCATGTAAAACAATGTTAGTGTGAATATAGTCAGAAGTCCTTATTTTTTCTGAAATTTCATAATTTTCTCTTAACCATTCAAAGGAAGAAAAACATACAGGGAGAGAGTTTTTATCTGTAAGCTCGATGCTTTCTTCACTTTCGAATTCATGCTTGAATATTTTCTTATTTGAAACGCCATCTTGTTTCAACAGTTTGAATGAGGAAAAACATAATGGCAAGGCTTTGTTACCTGACCCACAACCTTCTTCACTCTCCCCAGTATCATCATAGGTAAATTTTTCCATCTCTTTGGGTTTTTGGACATGCTCACCTTCAGCTTTAAGTCATTACGTTTATATCGGTTTGTATTGCTTTAAGTCATTGCGACGGACTTTCTTTAAGTCCCACATTTGAACTATACATGTCCTAGGAAAAACTTAAAGAGGAGTACCACATCTATAAAAATGCAGTAGGATTGACATCCTCGTTGGGTTTACGTTTCGGTCCTAACAGATTCAAGGCTCAACATACTTGTAAATACATCTGCAAGAATATCAGCAGAAATAAAAAACCTTCAAAAATTTTTGTCATTGCCAAAAAACAATCAACTCGATAGACATGTTACAAATATATCAGTTGGTACTATACTGAACTGTCATAGGCATCTTACAAATATTTCAGTTGGATAGGCATGTTACAAAGATGCCCTCTTCTTGGAGAGAAATTACAGATCAACCTCTGCAAAGTGGGCTTGTTGCTCATGGACAAAAGTTTCAAGAAAAGGGCATCTTCCTCTGTCTCGACACCTTCTTTTCACATAGTTTAAATTAACTTTAATGAGTTGAAAACTCGTGAAAATAAACAATCATGTTAGGTGTGTGTTAATATATAGAAAAAACTCCCCCAGATGGGGTGTCAGTGGAGTACACGCATCAAGAGGCGCAGTCGGAAGAGCTCTTTCATGGCATCGGCCACGTGACAACCACATGCCACTCCCTCCCACCGGCTCCATGCCATTAAGTTCTGCTCATTCGAAGTAGGGCGTCATTACTCTCAGTGTGCCCTGCTCTGTCTTCTCTTCCTCTCAAAAGAATTTCACCTTCCCTCGGCCTCTACCCTGTGCATGCGATCATTTATGGAACTTCACCAGCTCCTTGGCCTATTTGAATGACTTCAGCATCTCTGAATGGCTCATTCCTTCCTGGTGGTTCTTTTCAGCACTCGGCCTCCTACCCAACTTCTCCTTGCTCTTCTTCCATGCTTTCCTGGTCCATTCCTGGCTCACTCTCGATCCATGTGCTTCTTGGAGATGCCTCGGCTCCGAGGAAAGTCTAAACAAGGGTCAAATTGGCACCCAAACCGACCCTACTTGGTCCCTTATCCCCTGCCTGCACCATCCCTCTCATCCTCCTCCCCATCGGCCACCTCGTCATCCTTCCTGGCGTAGTCGACCCAATTCATTTCTCGTCTCCTGCCCCTCTCTGCGTCTCTGGCCAACAGGATGGAGGGGTTGGACTACTCTGTGGCCTCTTTGGATTATAACCCGGGACCTCCAGGCAATTCGGCCTCTGCCTCGCTCCCAGGCCCTTTGGTTCCTCCCAACTCCCCGGCCTCACAGTCACTATAGGTGAGTCAAAACGCATGCCATCCACCCCACTCTCAAGCTTACTCCAACACGGACCCAGACTGTGAATGGAAATCAAGTCTCGCTTTGCTCTAGGCCTTGGATTTTTACCTACGGCGGGATATGGATGACCTCTGCTTCTGACTGGAGATCCTGGGTGGAAAATCCTCTCATCTCCTGCGATTGCTCTCCGCAATGCAGGGTGACCCCCACTTCCCAACAGAGGCAACCCAAGCAGCAGCAGGATACGCAGCGGAAAATCTGGTGCCAGTGCTAGCACCTCAAGGAGCGTTGGTTTACACCAAGCTAGACCACAATGACCAAGGGATTCCATCCTTGCCGGTTGATGTACAGAAGGAAGAATTCCAAGAGGAGGTTGGCCAAAAGGAGAGGAACGTGTCACCACAGTGGGAGGACGCCATGCAACTGGATGGGACACTAATCGAGGAGGAACTGCCTCCCCCTGGGGACCCGACATTCAGCACCTTCTTCGTGGTCGTGTGGCCACACTACAACCCATATTGGTGAAGTGTGTGATGCCATGTTTTGTGCATGGCCACCTTTTGGCTTTGTTTTGTTTAGTGCATGGCCACCTCTTAGCTTTGTTTTGTCTTGTTTTTTCCATGGCCACCCTTTGGCCATGTTTTGTTTATGGTTATTCCGGTCTACACTCTGTATAGTTGTACAGGCCTCCGTTAGGGGCCAGAAATTTGAACATTACTAGTGATAGTTGCGGCTTATGCCTTTAGTTTTGAGGTGGTTTGGTTGGCTGAGTTGGTTTCCCTAAGGGGATGCTCAGTGTTTACAACTTGAAACCATGCAAATTATGTGCACTCTTGGACTTTGACAGACTTTTATAAAATTCTTACTTATATATATATATATATATAGAAAAAAACTAGAAAACAAAGAGGTCACACAAGAAGATTAAAGAATCTTCGACACTAAACACATTTTCAAAAATATATATATGAGTTTTTTTGCCAACACATATAACTTTATTTATCCTAACACATATAGAGACAGATAAGCCAGATGATCTATTTAATAGAATGAAATGGATGTTGTTTACTTTGTCCATGGGAAAAATTAAAGAATTGACTATGGGAATTGAAGTTAACTCTAAATATTGGGAAGAAAGTCAGTTGGAAGTATACAAAGATCATTATAAATGAATTTCATAAATACATTAAAGAGATAAAACCTACAACATAGGAACAAAAATTTCCAAGATGGCAAGTCAGACTCCAACAATATATCAAGATACAAGTGATGGGGATATATGTGATTTTTAGTAGCTATATGTTGCACTATTGGTAATAGGAAAAATTATGGAATCTTATTAGGAACATAAAAGCAAGATGGATTATGCAAAACACAGTATAATTAGAATGAGAATACTTTCAAAAACTAAATGGTGTCAATGCTAGAATTGCTCTAAGAGATTAACGCTTAGGCGCCTTCTCTTTTCGAAATGAATGTGAGTCGTCGATCAGTTTCCAATGTGCGATCTAGGCGACCCTGACACTTAGCGTCCTTGCTAGATTTTTACCAACCTGCCAATTTTAGAACTCCCCTAGACATATTTAGCAATGGAACAAATTTCTCACAAAGTGACTTTCTCGCTAATTACTTGTTAACTCGATATTAATATAATATTATCATTAACTAATTCAGGAATTCGAGACTCTAGTTCTTCGGGGCTCCGGGCTTTGGGGGAACTATGTTTGTTCTGGAAGGAAAACTCTCGGAGTGACATTCTCCCGGAGTCATGTAGCAGCCTAACGCCTTATGGTTGACGTGTCGCAGAGTGCCACATGTCCTTTTCTACATGGATACCACTCGTCCTGCCTGCTGCTTGCCACGTGTCTGCGACAGTTTTCATGTCTCTGGTAGTTTGGGCTTCTCATTCTCCCATAGTCCCTCCATACCTGTGCATTTATTCCCATTCCAACACGGCATGGATTACGCTGACATGCAACACTTGTTTACTATTTGTATTTGTTAAAGTGTTTTACCACACTATTCACGAAACATTAAAAAATAAAGTGAAAACGTGGAAGAATCATGGAAGGAAGAAAAAAATTATTAAATGGTTGTTATATAAAGTTTTCCAATTTATTTTTTATGTTTTTATTTTTAAAAAATAAAAATAAAAATTTAACAATATAAAAAAATATTATATAGTTATATGAATTAAAATAAATAAATAAAATATTATTGATTTTATTTTTTAAGAAATAATAAAATTTATTATAATTTAATTATAAAATGGTTGTTTCTATTTATAAATTATAAATTGATACTCAATTATTGATTGCTCTTCATAATTGATAGTTATTAGTGGTTGTATTATCAAATGGAGATTGACTCATCATTATTGTTTAAGAAAAAATATAATCAAAACAATGCAATTTTAATCTAAATAAATATTATTATAAAACTGATAGTATCTTAATCTCATAGATAAAACCAAATACTAATTTAATTATAATTTAACTGGTTTTCTAAAAATCTAAAACTATTTATATTTATTAAATTGAAATATAAAATTTATATTTGAATTTTTAATATTTTAAAATCTAAACTATATGATAAGATATGTAATAAGATATGTATGAAAGAATCAAACCTATTTATATTTATTAAATTGAAATATAAAATTTATGATTGAATTTTTAATATTTTAAAATCTGAACAATCTAATAAGATATCTAAAGTTTGGCTTCATTAGATATCTAATGTTTGGCTTCATAATCGAATCACTTTAGTAGGACTTTTTAAAGTTTGGCTTCATAATCGAATCACTTTAGTAGGATTTTTTAAGTTTTGGTTTTTTTGGCATTTTTATTTTTTTTTTAATAGATTTTAAAGGAAATATGATCATAAATTGTTAGAATTGTAAATTTAAATAGTTGAATGTGTATAATTATAGTATTTTGGGATGTTTTGAAACACTTAATTCATTAATACTTTAAAAATACAATTTAGATAACAAAAATAATAAATGATTTCATTTAAATTTATATCTTCTAATTCCAATAAAAAAATATCAAAATAATAAAACGTTTAAACAACCCCATTTACAAATAATCTTCTAATTATTAAAAGATAAATAATGTTCCATTTCCATGGAGAATTCCACGAATTCGCTTTCCTTTCTCCAAAAGTCACAACCTACCAAAAAGTCCCTTTCAACGATACTTTCTTGAAAATGGTTAAGATTTCCCGTCCCTCAAGACGCATTGAGAATTTCCTCAAAAATCTCGGATCAAATTTGGAGTATGAGTTTCATATAAGGTAAACATTTTTTAGATTGAGAATAGTTTAAAAAACATCTATGTATGGATATGGTTGAGCAGCTCAAGAAAGATTTTTATAAACAATTTTCATATTAATTTGTAAACATTTTTTTTTTTCATTTTTCATATTATATTAACTTGAAAACCCTTTCGTAAAAAGGAAATAAGGGTACCCAATTCTATGATAACTTTTTTTTCGTCAAAAGGAAAATAATGGTACCCAACTCTTCCTTCTAAATGTTGATAAATATTTTTAATTCTCGTCTCTTCAAACAATAGAAGATTGTAACCTTTTAATGTGCCTCAATTATTGAATATGCTAATGATATAAAATATAGATGAATTGTTCAATTATGGAAAAGTACAAGAAAAGGATAACCACCAATTATAAGACCAAACATCATTGTGTAAGATAATAAGTTATGTTGTTGTGCAATTTGTGTATCCAAAAAGGTTTGGTAAATGGAGTTTTTCATCATTGACAATACATAAATATCAAGGATTAGCATTAATAAAGTCAACCATTAACATTGTAAATATTAAAAGTCAAGATTTGACTTTCATGACATTTTCATACATCACATCTAAAGTATAAATGCTTATTACATTGTTCTTCTCATTTTAACATTATGCAAAAATAGTCCCCGAGGTGTAGGACAGTGGGTGACGGAGTGTGTTGTTAAGTCACTCCGTGATGTTAAAGTCATCGGTTCGAAACCTGCGGGGACAAAAAATCCAACCATGTTAAGGGTTGGTGTGGCTCAGGCCGGGTACGATCCCTGGATGATTTTGACGGCTTAGATGCCCCTGAGTCGCGGTTTCTCAAGCCACAGGTTAATTGCGTAGCCAACAGGTTCCGCACAAATTAACAAACAAACAAAAACGTTATGCAAAAATAAAATAAAAATGTTAATTACATTGTTCTTCTCATTTTAACATTATGCAAAAATAAAATAAAATAAAAGATAACATTATGAAAAAATAAAAGAAAAAATAGTGTTTATGTCTTATAAACATTATGTAAAAATAAAAAAAATATTGTATATATCTTTCTTTTTTTAAGTAAGAGTTCTATATATTACTTTTTATAGAGCAAAATTACAGTATCATTTGTGATATCATGGATTCGCTTGAGTTGAATTGCCTCAAGGGGAAACCAATTCAGCCAAGCTCTTGTCTTTGTAAGCAGGTTTAAAATTTAAACAACATTGTCTAAATCACCCCGTGGGGAACTGATTCGACCAGACCCTTCATAAAAACTATAAGACAAAAAAATTGTCTACTGACATACAAAAATTTGACTATGCTAAATTTTGATGGGCTAAAGAGGAATCTTCCAAAAAAATTTAACAATTGACAGAGTGAGACATGCATGATGACACGTGTGTGCTTGTCGCATCTCAAGTTCTGTGAAGTTCACGCTTGTCCACTTCTTTCTCGGCAGTCGTCTAGATAGTTGGAACAAGAATCGCCTCTGAAGTAGTTGGGGCATCGGTCGGCAGTTCTGGAGCATGCAGTGAACGAAGCAGGGTCGCAAGCAAAGATTCAATTTGCTCAGCATGTTGGTCCAGGTGCTCCAGCCGAAAGCGGAGGTCATCCACGTCTTTTCTAACCGCAAAGACCAGATCTTGCAGTATCGACACGGAGTCTCTGAATCTTGTACAAGAAGCACAATCTGAGAAAGGGATGGTCTGGCTCATAGGCTCTTCCAATTGAGCAGGGAGGTCCTCCAACTGAGCAGGGAACTCCTCCCGAGATGGCAAAGGGTCCAAGGGTGGCAAGGGAACAAAGGGTGGTGGCGAGGGGGAGGAGGAAGGTGGCGAGGGAGTAGAGGGTGGTGGGCTCATCGGGTGGACCAAGGTCAGTTGTGAAGACGAGGTCATATCCTAGATTGGGCCAGGAGCATAGCCCAAAGAATTTTCATCGAGGTCAAACCACTCCACACGACATGCCCATTGCAAGGACAGAGGTGGGAGACCACTCTGACCTGGGGAGGATTGGGCGGCGGAAGGGGGCGAGGAGCTGGGCAACAGAGCGAGGATAGGTGGATGCTTTCTAGCAATGACGACTTTGTTTTGGAACTAGAGAGGTCCTCTCTTTGGCTTCTCGCAGAGCTGAGACATGGCCAACTGTGAGTGAAGGTGAGGCGGAGACAAGAGTGGACAAATGAAAGTGAACAACAGGTAGACTGGCAGAGAACATATGCAATGGACAAGAAAAAAGGAAATGGATGAGGGTTGTCGGGGGTCATTGCCATAAAAAGAATGTCGGAGAAGATCCCACGTGCGTAAAGGTGATGGCCTGCATCCTTCCTCCATCGTAGGGACAAAAAAACCAGAGGAGGCACGTTGGGGCAGCTAGTGAGGAGCTCGTAGCAGTGAATGCAAACAATTTGCATCGGGGGGTGATAAATAAAGGAGAGGGGTTGCATGTGTTGGTCACATGGTCTATGGAGAGGTGGGAAGCGTCGTCTTCTCCTGTCAATGAGTGGACCCTGCTTGCACCCCATTCGAGGAAAATATTGCATATATCTTATTAGGGAAAAGGAAAAATAAAATGTCTATATTCTTTCTTACTTACAAACAAAAAGATTTGAAGCTTCACGTTGAGTAAAAAGAAAAATATAATCTAAATTTATTAAATAATCTTTCATTGGTTCCTCTCTAGGTCACAAATTGTTTAATTATAACATTCTAGACACAAGCATTTTAGACATTATTTAATTAAATGAAAAATTTATTTTATTTACAAAATTCTTTCTTACTTACACACAAAAAGGTTTGAAGCTTCACGCTGAGTAAAAAGAAAAATATAATCTAAATTTATTAAGTAATCTTTCATTGATTCCTCTCTATATCATAAATTGTTTAATTAAAATTCTTTCTTACTTAGACACAAAAAGGTTTGAAGCTTCACGCTGAGTAAAAAGAAAAATATAATCTAAATTTATTAAATAATCTTTCATTGATTCCTCTCTAGATCATAAATTGTTTAATTATAACATTCATAAATTGTTTAATTATAACATTTTAGACATTATTTAGTTAAATTAAAATTTTATTTTTTTCATGAAGCTTTTTTTCATATTATTCATCAGATTTTTCCTCCCTGGGTTATTGATTTTGATCTTCAATCTCTTTTCCTCTTCCATGGTCCCTAATTTCAAGCAAAAACAATCGAAAAATATATGCCCGTAGAAAATGCCAAAAAGTGAAACGTTTAAAGTACATCTTTTCTCGCCCCAAATATCAGTTTCTCAAATATCAATTTCCCAAATACCAGTTTGGTAATTGAATTGATATTTCTCCAAATTTCTCTAACCATGAATATTAGTTTGTTATTTTAGTTAGTTTTTTTTAAACTTGGGAATGTCTTAAATTTTTTATTTTTTTTTATGTTTGGAGGAATCAGTGATTAGTTGGGTACGTGCTCGCGTTACACTTGGTCGTGTTATCCAACTGTTACCACTATAACTTCCAGGTGTGTTCACTAGGTCCCATACGCGACACACATTGTAAGTCAGGAAAAATTGAACTCAAAACTTCATAAAACTTCATTTTCACAGCACTTGCTAATTAAGCTGCCCCGAAAAATTTAAATTCGATTTTAAGTCAATAATAATATTCATAAAATAATTGGTTTCATGTCCCGGCGTTGTTGGGCGGGTTGGCGATTTGATGATCGTGAAGAGCATTCCCAACAGCTGTGAGATGAACGCGAGCCGAATAAATATGAGAGGGACACATTTTCCAATTTAATATTTGAAATAAATAATTCCACGTTCACCAATCTAAAAAAATTGAAATTCAAAAAAACGACCTCCAAATGAATTGCTCCCGAGTCCCGAGTAGTTTCTCTAAATTCAAAACCACTTTCTTAAAATTAATTATTTTGAATGACTCTTTCAAAATCATTCTATTAATATGCATTGGATGAAAAAGTGAATTTCATAAATATATGAGTAGTTGTTAGTAGTTAAACTTAGCAATTAGCTTATATTCATATGATTATAAAAAATTACAAATTTAACTTCTAAAATTTTTAGAATTCTAAACACCAACAATATTATGACTTTTACAAGTTTAAGTATAAACAATTAAAGATATTTGTCTCTAGATTCTCAACTTAGGATCATTTCATTCTAGGGAATCCAAATACTATAAAATAACAGACTTTTACTAACACAGGAAAACATTCATGTGCAAGGGGTTGGTTGAACACAATGAAGTCCATTAGGAGGTTTTTCTTCAACTTCACCATGTTCAACGCATTAAACTTGTGGATCACAAAAAAAACCAACCTATTTGCTGATAAGATTTTACAGATTATCATACTTCTTTTCATGTTCCTTTAACTTCCTTGATTCATAACATATCACAAATCCATCTTGACTGAGGACTCCACTCATTCCTTCATTTTTTCATATGATTTTCCTATGAATTTTAATTTTTTAAATTAAAAGGCAGAAAATATGCCCCTTCCTCATCCTAGGTATCAATGTTTTTGACATACCATGATATATAATTTAAAATTTACTTTATTTTTTAAGACAATGTAAGCAAACATAGACATTATACACTATTTTCTTTGAAGTTAATATGAAATAATGTGGATAATTAAAATATATAATTATATACAATTATATATCTAAACATATACATTGAAATTAAGAAAAATGATATATTGGATATGTAGAAGAGAGGTGTGATCATTTGGGTTCAACCCCCTCATTAACTAATGGTTAGTTTTATTCATCACTTTTTTGTTGTTCAAAGGTGTTGAGAAGAGAACACCCTATTATGATCCTTGTGTTGACTTCATTGCATTTTTTTATGGTTTGAGTATTGTGTTTAAATTAAATTAATAAAATTTATTATTTTAAATTTATTATATTTAAATATAAAAATAATATTTAAAATATATTTTATTTATTTAAAATAAAAATTTATTAGTATTTATTATTAAATAATAATAAGCATTATCGTGGGTCTGTGGTTCGTAAATTATTTTCGGTTTTCTTAAAAGTGTAGTGTTTCTTATGGTTATATGGACTTGTTGTTTTAGCCTAGGGTTAAGCGACGTAGACTTCAGAGAGTAGATCATCGGATTTCTTGTGCAGTTTAGAACACAGGATTTGATTGAGGGTTTTCGACGTGGTCAGGAGGTGTGAAGCCACCGGTGTTCGCTCCGACATAGGCGCAGACTCCCCACGATGGCTAGATACGATGAGATGGTGGATTATTCTCCCGAGCCAGGTGAGTTGTTGCCCTGGATGGCGATAGTTGGCAGACCCATTCAACCATTATTGGTCCAGTTGGAGGAGGAAAAACCATCGGTTTCATAGGGGGACTTCTTTTCTCAGCTCTTAGGGGTCTCCAGGTTTTACCACGAGCATGATTCAGAAGCTCTCTCCTGGCTCAGCGGATCTGGAGGTACAGGGTTAGCTCTGACGTAGACTAGTCCCACTTCTTACCTCCTTGGCTCTGCAAACTGGTGTAGCTCGTATACACAGCCTTCAGAAGTTTTTTTTTCTCCCATTCAATGCAGTTTTTCACCCGTTTCGGCAGCGAAAAACCTATCCTGGTCTTTCCCGGACCCTACAGTGTCGGTGTTCTCTCCTTCCCCCCTGAGAGAACAAGAGTTCTTCCAGTCGACTTCTCCAGGAAATGGATCAACTGCTACTATGGTAAGTCTTGTAGAATGGGGTTCTTTGGAACAAGGTGTGGTGCAGGACCTATTCTACCCTTATGAGGAGAAAGCATATCTCCCAGAGTAGTCTACAGCATTAGTGGAGGGGTTTATAACAACAAATTTACAGCCTTCAAATTCTAGTGAATGGGTCACGGTATTTGGTGGGGAGCCTGAGAACAACACACGGTCACCGCAATTTCGAGGTCACACGGGAGTTTCTAAGTTAAGGCATAGGAAACGGAATAAGTGGGTCAGATCTTCCAAGACAAATCTTGATTTTACTCCCAGTGATGATCTAACCCTCTGGTGGCAGAAATGGAAAACAGAACTCTAGTCGGGAAAGCCTATGGTCTTCAATTTAGTGAGAAGACGTTAAAAGCTTGGGCTGCAGCAAATTGGGATGTGATGGTTCATGCTTATATTTTCAGAAAAATCTTAGGCTTCAATGGCTCTTCAAAAAATTTGGTTCATTGACTCTTCTCCGATCCTTTTGAAGCTTTGGAACCCTACCTTTGATGTCACAAGCGAAATATTGGACTCCATACCCATCTGGGTAAGGCTGTCGGGACTTCCTCCTCATCTGTGGAATGAGAAATTCTTTCAAGTTATTGGGAATCATTTAGAGGAATTTCTAGTTGCAGATATGGGTTTCATTGATTCCAGGGATATGTCGGTAGAAAGGATTATAGTGTTATTAAACATCAGATAAGAGCTAAAGGAATTTCTAAATTTGACAGACTTGGGAAGGACTAGAGTCCAAATCCTAGATTATGAAGGAGTTCCTTTCCATTTCAGGAGGTGCCATGAGTATGGACACATTGTAAAGGATTGTAAATCCACTATGAAGGAGCGCAAAAATACTTGGTCAACATAAAAAAACAGAGTGGATGAAGGGATTTCAGCCTCTTTGGGCGCCAGCACCCCCTCTTCAGGGTCGTCCATAGGGGGCGCTACTCCAAGTGATCCAGCAGCATCGCGGATAGTGGAAGCGGAGGCACCGACTACTCAAGAAGGTGACTCTTTAGCGTTAGTCCCAGCTGGGAGAAGTGGGTCGGCACCAGAAGCCTGTTCGGAGGCCTTTCCTCAGTTTTTGATTGATAACATGTTGGGTATGCATCTTTTTATTCCTCGCTCAGTAAATGGTTTATTTAAAGATTTCAATTTTACCTATTTGGATAGTGGTCGTTCACCCTAGTTTCTTCACTCCACATTCCTTTCATCTTTAATCCCTTCCCTCAAGCCCCCAGTGTTGCCTACCCAGCCACAACCCAACACTGCCTCTAACCCGGGCTCACCGCCTGATCCCCCAATTCCCCAACCACCTGAGGATTCTTCCTCTGAGGAGTCTGAGGACTTAATCACTCATTATCAACTCTGCAACAGAACTGTCTCTATTCCCAAATCAGATCACAGAGAATTGGGTCCAAATCTAGAGATTCAGAAACCAAAAAAGGGACTAGGTAGAAACTCCCACCTCTTCAAGGCATAATCCAGAGCACTGGTCAACATTGCTTCCGGTAGGAAAAAGTCAATTGTTGGGGCACTTAGAGTAGCCAAAACCTTGGTAGGGGTTCCCACATGAAACTCCTTACTTTCAATTGCAGGGGTTTGGTGAGTTCCCCGAAAAAATCCGCACTAAAGAGGTTGGTTATGGAAAACCAACCGGATTTTGTTCTTTTACAAGAAACTCTACCAGACGAAGAGATGGCTACTAAACTTCTATTCTCCCTCTTACCAAGATGGTATTTTGTGGGTCTGGATGCCAGAGCTAGATCAGTGGGTTTATTGATTGGATGGAGAGCTCGAAGCTCCAAAATTTTAAACTCTTGGGCTTTCGACTGAGCCTTAGGGGGAGATTTTCTTGTGGAAGGGATTGGGAAGGAGCTCAGACTAGTAAATGTATATGGGCCTCATACAGAACGAAGCACCTTTTGGGTAAACTTGCTTGGTAAAGGTATTTTGAAGAATGATCTACTAATTTTGGGGGGAGATCTTAAATTCTCCTTGGGGGAAGCTGAAATTTGGGGCCCCTCAACACTCCTAGACAACCAAGCAGCCTTCTTCAACCATCTCCTAGTCTAAAATGGACTTATTGATATAGCCCTCGTTAAACTGTTACCCACTTGGAGGAATATGAGGGTAGGGGAGGCTCATATTTCAAAAAGGTTGGATCATTTTTTTATCTATGAACCATTAGTGTTGGTTCCTTTACAATTTCGACAATGGATTGGTAGTGGAGGTGAATCAGATCATTCACCAGTTTGGTTTGAAATGGAAGGAGGCCCTCAAAAGCCAGCCACCCCTTTCAAATTCAACTCCTCTTGGTTGAAAGATGAAAGTTTTCATTAGTTGGTCAAGTCAAACTGGAATAACATAAGGGATACAGAAGGCACTCCGACAGGTATTCAATTTGCGTCAAATCTCAAAAGAATAAAAAATTTGTTTATCCCTTGGGAAAAAGCAAAACAAAAAGTAGAAGAACAGGAGATAAAAATCATTAAGGAACAGTTGAGGCACATACAAGAGGACTCATATGTAGGATTCATTTCAAATTCGGCCCGTGACAATTTAAAAATCCTGGAAGCCGGGCATAGATTATTGTTGGCAGAACAAGAGAAAACGTGGAGGCTAAAAAGTAGAGCTATATGGTTAGAAAATGGAGATGAAAATACAATTTTTTTTCAAGCATATGCAAAAGGGAGGAAAGCTGAAAACACCATATGGAGTTTAAAGGACCAGGAGGGCAGATGCATTACTTCATTTGAAGGTCTAGCAAATATGGGCAAAAATCACTTTCAATCTTTATTCAAAGCAGACAGGAATGTAAATATCGCATAAATCATAAAGGTGGCCTTAAACCTCCCAAGATTTGTGAATGAACAGGGGAACCAAGATTTATTTGTTGAAGTCACAGAAGAGGAGGTCAAAGAAACTCTCCAAATATTCCAGAAGGACAAAAGCCCTGGCGCAGATGGATGGACAATAGAATTCTTTAGGTTTTTTTTTTACTTAATTGGAACAAATCTTTTAAAAGTTATTGAGGAATCGTATATCAATGGTAGAATCCATGGACCTTTCAATACTACTTTTATCGCCCTCATTCCTAAGGTAAATGATCCACATACTTTTGATGACTTGAGGCCAATCTCTTTATGTAATTGTATCTACAAAATTATTGTAAAAATTATAGCACGATGACTAAAGCCTTTTCTATCGGAGACCATTTCCAATGAACAGTTTGGGTTTTTAGAAGGACGACAGATACATGAGGCAATAGGGGTAGCACAAGAAGGCCTACATAATCTAAAGACTGCAATATCAAAAGGAGAAATCTTAAATTTTGATCTTTCAAAAGCCTACGATAGAGTAAACCAGGCATACATCTGTCTTCTTCTTACCCACCTCAGATTTCAAGTTCCATTTATAAAATGGGTGATAGCCTGCATTTCCTCGGTCTCCTAAGCAGTTCTTATCAATGGGGAAACCTCCCCATTTTTCTCATCAGAAAGGGGTCTGTGAAAAGGCTATCCTTTGTCCCCACTACTCTTCCTTCTGGTGGCCGAAGTACTGAGTAAAGCCATAGACTCAACAACCAGGGTAGGTAATTTTCAAGGAATACTAGCTACACCTAGAATGAGGATCACTCATCTCTTATTTGTGGATGATGTTCTTATTTTTTGTAATGGGAGAATTGGAGATGCATAAACATTGGATGACATTCTATCGTTGTTCTGACTGGCCATAGGGATGATAATAAATGAACAAAAATCAACCATCTCTACCTCTGAAATGGACGATGAGGAAATGGCAATATATCGGAGATTTTTTCCCTTCACTATTCGGGATATCTCAGAAGGATTAAAATATTTGGGTTTTCAATTAAAACTGAACAGTTACAGGAAAGAAGAATGGAAATGGGTGATAACTAAATTAGAGAAAAGATTAAATGGATGGAGCTTTAGATGGTTATCTAGAGCATGTAGGCTCACTCTGACCAAATTCGTTTTGGAAGCCATACCATTTTATTGGATGTCACTAGCATGGATCCCAAAAGGAGTGATAGAAAAAATTAGAAGGATTTGTGCATGTTTCATTTGTTATGGGATTGGAGATAAGTATACTTAGCCATGGGCTAAATGGGAAAATATAGTAATGCCAAAAGCGTTGGGAGTTTGGGGGATCAAAAACATCTTCTTGTTCTCTAAGGCCCTTGCAACAAAATCTTGTTGGAGGCTCATTTTAGCATCGAGTCTGTGGTCTCTTGTAGTCTCAAAAAAAAAAATTCCCCAACCTCAATTGAATATTGGATTAGAAACTCAAAAAAATATGCAACAAATGGTTCGATTATTTGGAAAGCGATGATCTCCTCTTTCCCAGTGGTCAGGGACAGTCTAGCATGGAGGGTGGGTAAAGGAAATCATCTTTGAATTGGATTTGATCCTTGGTCGAGGTGTGTGAACTCTCATATTCTTAAAAAATACCTAATTGACCAGCTTCATAGGCAAGGTATCATCTTCCTCTCTCAGCTAGTTGATCCTCTTTCAACAAATTTATGGAATCAAGGATGGAAAAATGCTACTTTGCTTGGATTAAATGGGATACATGCAGATCTGATGAGAAACTACATTATAACACTTAGAAGAGGACACATCATACTTACAGATGGGGAAGATGAATTAGTATGAAAGAAAGATCCCATAGGCTACTATACTCCAAAAGTAGGTTACATAGCTCTGAATATAGATCCCTTACAACAAAACCCCAAATGGTGGTGGAAGGGCCTTTGGAAGATGAAATGCCCTCAAAAAGCCAAAATATTTATGTGGGCAGCCTTGAACAATCGAATTCCAACTTCGGAAGTTATGATTAAGCGTCGGATAGAAGGTCCAGGTAAATGCGCTCTTTGTAAAAATGAAAATGAATCCACCTTCCATATTCTCATCACATGTCCTTTCACCAAGAAAGTATGGTTAGAAACGTCCAATAATCTTAAACAGAATTGCATATGGTTTGGAGATTCTCTGGAGCTAGCTTGGAAGAACTGGACATGTGACCCAATAAATAAGGAGATTAAATCTCTCTCTCTCCTTTTAAGATGGGAAATTTGGCTAGCAAGGAACGCGATAATTGTCAAGGAAAAAGCTTCAATCATAGAAGTAATCGTAGCACAAAGTCTTTCAATCCTTTCCCATTTCCCCCAGTTCAAAGATGCACCAACGATATGGGTAAGGAAAAAAGAGGTTATAGACTCATCAAAACCTTGGGCATTTTTCGATGGATCCTCTCAGAACTCCATTTGTGGAGGAAGAGAAGTTCTACATTTATCAAACAACCACAATTTTCATCTAAAAATGGGATTGGGAAGGGGGGTGAACAACTACACTAGACTCATGTCATTGAAGCTCCTACTTCTTTTCACTAGAGAAAAAGGAATACAAAAAATTCAAATTTTTGGGGACTCTTTGAATGTTATTAATTGGACAATAAAACATCAAACATGTCACAGTATTTTTCTTTTCCCTATTCTGGAGGAAATATTTAGATCGTTGGACACTTTTGATACTGTGGCTATATCTCGTGTACACAGGGACAAGAACTTGGTATCGGATTCATTGTCCAAAAAGGGATTACAGATCTTGCAGGGACAATTGCACATCACTGAAACAAAAGGGGAAGACACAAATGCTTTCTATCACAGGCCCTTTATAGATGATCAAGGGCACTTGCAGGACTAAAGACATTTTGACATACAAAAATCCTCTTAAAAGAAGTTGTGACCAAGCACTTCCTCTCACTATTTTGGCCTCTTCAGGGATACTTTTCTCCTTTTTTCTGCACAAGCATTTTATAAATAAAGATCATGGTTCAAACAACACTACTGTGGTTGGACTTTTGGATAGATATCAGATTATATTCATATATCAACAGAGGGTCGACAATAACCACAAAAGTGGTGGACTTTACTTGTATATATAGCACTCATATTATGATAGTATATGTTCACCTTGTTTTGGGTGAGATTTTGTAATTTGCAATGGTATTCATGGCAAAGAAGGATTTCAACAGCCAAGTACTTTCCCAATCTCTTACACACACTCTTTGGTTTGTTGTTCTCCGGAAGCACCTACAAAATGTTTGTCTCTTTCAAGGAATAGAATTGCGCTTTTTTCTGTGGAAACAAAAAACAATAAGCATTATCGCCAAAAAAAATCTTTTGAAAATCAAATAACTCACTCATATTCCATACTAATGGACACATTTACATTGAAATTTTAGTTATCTTAAAAATATTACCATTTTACTTAATTGTTAATAAGTAATTAAATAATTTTAAAAAATAAATAAAAATAGTTATATTAAAAGTATATTTTAATTTTTTAAATTAAATATTCAAAGAGATCAAATTTCTTTACATGAAAATGTTTTTAATTATTTAATATTGATCATTCAAGTATATAAAATTAAGAACTTAAACTTGCAAATTTAAGGATATATAAAAATACAATTTTGATTTACTCTGAATATCATAGACAGCCATTGGAAACAGAAACTGCAACCCTCCACATTCCCTTTTTCATATGGAAGTGCCATGTTTACAAGGTATTCCTACCAAGTTCCAACTGCTGGCATGTTTTCCAGGAGATATGGCAAAAGGTGTTTATGCAAGCACCTAAAAGCCTGTTGGTTGCCGCCTACAATTGCATTGCAAAACGACTGCACGGTGTAAAGCCACAATGACTGCACATAAAACTCTCCTGCTACCAAACAACAAATTGCATTAAACAGACTATCTCCACAGTTAGACACAACATTTGTTGCCACCTGTAAACCATGGCTATCTATGCGATGCATATTATGTTCCCATTGCGATTCAAGGTCTTTGCAAAAGAAGGACAAGTAAATATGAGCTACTTCAACATTGCACATGGACATTTTCCTGTATAGGAGTGGTTCATAATGACCACTGAGACCATTGGTGTCATGGAACAAGATGCAATATGGATTTCCAGAGGCACCTTTGTTGAATAGTAGATATCTTCTTTTTCTTGTCAATGAACATATTCCAACCGATATATTGAGCCAATTAGACAGCCACCATATACAAAATGTGTCTCCTCATAGTCCCCTTTCATGTGCAGGAAGAGTTGCAGATGCAGACAACTGCATCTTTGAAAAAAATGTAGCGACGTCATGTATTATGTACAATTACCGAAGAAAATCAGATTACAGTTTGTATTCATAGGAGTTCAATGCTTCCGCATCGCCATTTTTGAAACATGCCAGGAAATAATCTATCAATCCATTGCGCAGCTTGGTCGATGAATACCCAAAATGTAGCAGAACCTGGAATGTATCGAAAAGGAAATCCTCTGCAGTATACGAGAATGCATCGAATCTAAAGAGGTCATCACTATGCAAATCCATGTCAATGTTTCCATGTATAATGCACTGTTTATCTATTTCATACGACTCAACATATATTGCTTCTTCCATCCCCTGTATCCCAAGGCATTTGCACAATAAACATTCAAACTGTCAGGTAAACACTTAAGACTGCTAGGATCACCCAAGGGCCTAGCCCTGTACAAACATTCAAGAAAAAATGCAGCGTGGCAGATCTGTTCTCTCGAAACCTGCAACAATAAAACAAAAAATAGACATACTAATATGGTAGACAATGTATTTTAGCTAGCAGGAATTGCTAAAGGAAACATTCAAACTAATGCTAGCATTAATCCAGCTTCGACCATTGCATAACAAAATATATGATTCTAAAAGACCATATACAATGAAATACTTTGGATATGCCAACGTATATAACATTGGGAATAGTGAAGCCGTGAAAAAGACCTCCAATCCATTGTCCAATCACATCTTTACAAAGATGGTACTTTTTATTATATAAAAATCGACGGAAGATGTCCGACTACCATAAAAAAAATGGAACGAAACTGTATTCCAACACACTTGTACAATAAACATTTAAGACCGCCAGAGTTGTTAGGTAAACACTTAAGACTATCAGGACTGTCTAAGGGCCTATCCCTTTTCAAACATTTAAGAAAAAATGCAGCATGGCAAGCCTCCTCTCTCGAAGCACACAACAATAAAGCAAAAATCAAACATAGTAATATGGTAGACAATGTATTGAAGTCAGCAAGAAATGCTTAAGGAAACATTCGAACTAATGCTAGCATTAATCCAGCTTCCACCAATGCATAATAAAATATATGATTTGAAAATACCTTATACGGTTCAAAAACTTTGGATATGCCAACAAATATAACATTGGGAATAGTGAAGCCGACAATAAGACCTTCAATCCGTTGTCCAATCAGATCTTGACAAACATGGTACTTTCTATTATACAAAAATCGATGTTTTCACTTCCCTTGTTCCAACAATAGATGATATGCAAATATTTTTTGTCAATGCACAATTTAATACCAAGTCAATGATTTAGCGATCGCTATAACCCCTCTTTGCCTACAACAGAGACTAATAAATAATTCCACGTTCACCAATCTAAAAAATTGAAATTCAAAAAACACGACCTCCAAATGAATTACTCCCAAGTCCCGAGTAGTTTCTCTAAATTCAAATCCACGATCTTAAAATTAATTATTTTGAATGACTCTTTCAAAATAATTCTATTAATATGCATTGGATGAAAAAGTGAATTTCATAAATAATAATAAATATATGAGTAGTTGTTGTTAGTTAAGCTTAGCAATTAACTTATATTCATATGATTATAAAAAATTAAAAATTTAACTTATAAAATTTTTAGATTTCTAAACCTAAACAATAATATGACTTTTACAAGTTTAAGTATAAACAATTAAAGATATTTGTCTCTAGATTCTCAACTTAGGATCATTTCATTCTAGGGAAACCAAATACTATAAATAGTAGAATTTTAATAGCACATGAAAACATTCATGTGCGAGGTGTTGGTTGAACATAATGAGGCTCATTAAGAGGTTTTTCTTCAACTCCACCATGTTCAATGCATTAAACTTGTGGATCACAAAAAAATCAAACTTATGGATCACAAAAAAATCAACCTACTTGTTGACAAGATTGTAGACATGGACTTCACCAAGCTAGTCTTTCTTTAACTTTAAGTTCCATTTACAGATGACCATCTTTCCCTGATCTCTTTTTTACATTTTGCATGTGATTTTTTTGTAATTTTTTTTAAATTAAGAGACAGAAAATGTGACCCCTTCCTCATTCTAGGTATCAATGTTTTTAACATACCATGATATATAATTTAAAGTTTACTTTATTTCTTAAAACAATCTAAACAAACAAAGTACTCTTTTTCTTTTGATTTGGTTTCCCATATGAGAAACCAACAACATAGATATTATACACTATTTTCTTTCAAGGTAATATGAAATAATGTGGATAATTAAAATATATAATTATATACAATTATATATTTAAATATATACATTCAAATTAAGAAAAATGATATATTGTATATGTAGAAGAGAGGCGTGATCATTTGGGTTCAACCCCCCATTAACTAATGGTTAGTTTTATTCATCACTCTTTTGTTGTTCGAAGGTGTTGAGAAGAGAACACCCTATTATGATCCTTGGGTTGACTTTATTGCATTTTCTTGGTTTGAGTATTATGTTTAAATTAAATTAAGAAAAAAATATTATTTTAAATTTAAATATAAAAATAATATTTAAAATATATTTAATTTAGTTATTTATTTAAAATAAAAAATTATTAGTATTTATTATATAATAATAATAAGTATTATTGTGTTTTGGATGGGGTGTCATGTAGCAATTCAGGGTCACGCGGATTGATGCCGGGACGCAATATTAATGCATTAATCGGCGACCATTCCCTTAGCCATTAACACACCATGGATTACTGCGGCCGTAACCAAACGATGAGCCTCTTCGCGCAAGGGAATAGTACCAGACATTAGTACACTCAGCACCAAGCCTTAATGGTTATGGCGGTCGCAGTCGCCCTCTGCCTTATCACCGGAATTGATAGCATCGAGCAGCATTTGTTCATTGCAGTGTTCACTCCACCAGCGCATCAGTAGTTCACTCCACCGGAGCAGAGATTCAAGGTCCCGCCGAAGCTCTGGAGCAGAGCAATCCGTTCGTTAGGAACCCTGGTTATTCCAGGGTCTCCACCATGCCCAGGGCATGAGGAAAGCCGCGCAGGGGTGCCTCTTGGTACACGGTCGAGTCTCAACGCTAGCGACAGAGGAATTTTAGCAGGTGCTGGCCATGGCGTCCACTCGACGGCACAGGAAACCACAAACACCTCCCATGGCGTATGTGGAAGAAATTTCCTTAGAGGATGCCATGTAGAGCTACCCCAAGCTCCCGCTGTTTATAGTCCCAGATAACTGGAACCCACCCACTGAATTTGGCGTGGAAGACAAGCCTCCGCCTGGGGACTTTCAGACTGGTTTCAAAGCCAACAGCCCAAAGGAGCACTTCACCACCTGTTTTGTCGAAGAAGAGACCCCTCATGACGCCACCATGGGGATGGCGACCCAGTCTCTCAACCGTTCGGCGCAGATAAGAAAAGAAGCACCAGAATCTAGACACCCCGCCTCCGTCGACAGCCACTGGCAGGAGCAGCCATCCTTCACCGACCTGGGGCACCTCGCTCTCATCTTCGAGCTAAGAAGTCTGATGGACGACCAGGTTTTTCGCCTTTCCAGAATTGACTAGCGGCTTGATATGCTCTTCGCGGCCCACTCCAAAAATCTACCACAGCGGCAATGCCCAACGTGTGCGCAGACTTACGTGCTTCCAGCAGGCTGGCGATAGCATGGGAAC
>JASDQU010686679.1:4435-15707 GCA_032191745.1 Picea mariana
AATTTTACCATGTTGAATAAGATCATTTTGTGTTCGACTCTCTCACCATATCAAAGTTGTGTCGCCCAGGCGAAGAGTAGCCAACTGTATCCTTGTAGTGTCATTTATGATTTTATGTATCCTGCAATATACTTCAACCTGTTTGACCCAATTATCCAACTTCTCTACATCCAATTCTCAATCATAAACATGCCAATCAAACTTTACATCTAGCTTTAACAAAGGAAAATCATGAGAATGAGAAGAATTTTTAGAATGCTTTTTCCTCTTATGAGAGGGATGTTTACTTTCATCGAAAGAATATGATGATGATGATTATGGGGAAGAAGGAGGCTCTGAAGGTTCTTCACATTCTCCTTCTTCTTTAACTACTTCAGTTTTTACCGTTGTACTTTCTCCCTTGGCCTTCTTTGGATCCTCGTACATTTCTTCCACCATGGCCTTCATTATCACGAATGTGGAAAATAATTACTCATCAATACTGAAAGGATTTGGATTAGAATAATCCCTGTCTTTTGTTGAATCCATTTTTTTTTTTCAAAATGCATGCCTCGAACCAATCTCATGAATGTACTCTTCAAACGATCCTTCAACAAGCTTGAGTACGAACCTCATAAGTATTCACTTGCGAATACACGTCAAAACCAACTTTGATGCCAACTTGATTTGAAAATACTTAGATATCAATTATTTATTAAGTACTCATTAAATATTTGACTAGATTGAAGAAATGAATATCCTCATGTGATCCATAATTGGATCTCGGGACCAAAATGGGTCTAGGAAGGCCTAAAAATCAAAGTGCTTAGAATGGCTTCAAAATGGAAGTGGGCATAGGCCTTGTCGATATGAACCCAACACAACTTGAATAGGATCAAACGAACATCATATGACCAATATATCGCGGTTTGTTCATTTCTCCAAATAAGCAAAATTTGATGACTTTACAGTCCATATAGTGCCATGTGGTAGCTCACTGTATCGGTCGTACGACCATACAACTGACATGGTAGGGTGTGTTGGTATGCTGACGTGGATAGTTTGCTGACTGGGATAGTACATGTGGATGAGTCATGGGGTGACACATGGCACCACTGCAAGGGTGACACGTGGAACTAGCTTATGTGGTAGGTACAATGTATGCTAACATAGCAGACACATGGCTGGCAGATGGTTGAATCATGCACTGACACTTAGAAGTTAGTTGGCATATGGTACGGTGTCACATGGCCTAGTCTTGGGCTGCCACATTGAACCCATTCATTGGACATGTTTTTTGGAAAAATTGTATGGAGCGCACGAGATTCGAACCCATGACCTCTGGTCCAGGCGAAGGGTTTGGAAGGGCCAGGCTAGCCAGCCCACCCGTGGTGTTACTTGATAACTATAGTGGATTTTTTTTATATAAAGTGATATGGTAATGTATTCTGGGTGGAGTAAGGGCTGGGACCTAGCCACAATCCCTGACACACCTGCATATAACTGTGCTATGTGACCACTCTCCTAAACCATGGCGCACACAGACAACCGTTAGGGAATAGCCCCCGGTCACAACCTTTTCCATATAACCAAACATGCAGTTTTGTGTTGGCACGCATATTTGGTATATGCTCCAACCCCTGATTACATTGGCTATCCCATTTGACTGAGGTCTCCAGACTATACCATATTCCATATATTAAAGGGTTAGAACGAATGGCACTGGGTTGGTCGGGCTAGCCCGCTGACCAAGGGCGTGTATCCAAAAGATTATCAATCGGGGGTTTAACAAATTGGGGTCATGTGGAGACATAGCCTATGGCCATATGGAAAACCACATGACCAAGAACCGAGGCTTAAGGGATAGACCAACATGCTAGTAGGACCAGGGCCACATGGAATATTCCCAGGTGACCAAGGGATCGCAAAAACACATGTAAAAACCAACTTTGATACCAACTTGATTTGAAAATACTTAGATATCAATTATTTATTAAGTACTCATTAAATATTTGACCAGATTGAAGAAATGAATATCCTCATGTGATCCATAATTGGATATCGGGACCAAAATGGGTCCAGGAAGGCCTAAAAATAAAAGTTCTTAGAATGGCTTCAAAATGGAAGTGGGCATAGGCCTCGTCGATACGAACCCAACACAACTTGAACAAGATCAAACGAACGTCATATGACCAATATATCGTGGTCTGTTCATTTATCCAAACAAGAAAAATTTGATGAATGTATAGTCCATACAGTGCCATGTGGTAGTTGATTGTACCAACTGTACAACCGTACAACTGATGTGGCATGGTGCATTGGTATGCTGATGTGGATAGATTGCTGACTGGGAAATTACATGTGGATGAGTCATGGGGTGACACGTGGCACCACTGCAAGGGTGACATGTGGAACTGGCTTATGTGGTAGGTACAATGGCAGGTATAGTGGATGATGACATGAAAGACACGTGGCTGACAGATGGTCGAATCATGCACTAACACTTGGTAGTTATTTGGCATATGGTATGGTGCCACATGGCCCAGTATTGGGATGCCACATGGAACCCATTCATTGGACATGTTGTTTGGAAAAATTGTATGGAGCACACGAGATTCAAACCCGTGACCTATGGTCCAGGCGAAGGGTTTGGCAGAGCCAGGCTAGCCAACTCGCCCGTGGTGTTACTTGATAACTATAGTAGATTTTTTTTATATAAAGTGATATGGTAATGTATTCCAGGCGAAGTAAGGGCTGAGGCCTAGCCCCAACCCCTGACGCACCTGCATAGAACTGTGCTATGTGACCAATCTCCTAAACCATGGCGCGTGGATAACTGTTAGGGAATAGCCCCCAGTCATAATCTTTTCCATATAACCAGACATGCTGTTTTGTGTTGGTGCACATATTTGGTATATGCTCCAAACCCTGATCACATTGGCCATCCCATATGACTCGGGTCTCCAGACTGTACCATATTCCATGTATTAAATGGTTAGCATGAATGGCGCCCGATCGGTTGGGCTAGCTCGCCGACCAAGGGTGCGTATCCAAGAGCTTATCAACAGGGGGTTTAACAATTTGGGGTCATGTGGAGACATAGCCTGTGGCCATATGACGAACCACATGACTAAGAACCGAGGATTAAGGGATAGAACAATGTGCCAGTAGGGCCAGGGCCACATGGAAGATGCCCAGGTGACCAGGGGCTCGTGAAAACACACGTCAAAACCAACTTTGATACCAACTTGATTTGAAAATACTTATATATCAATTATTTATTAAGTACTCATTAAATATTTGACCAGATTGAAAAAATGAATATCCTCATGTGATCCATAATTGGATCTCGAGACCAAAATGGGTCCAGGAAGGCCTAAAAATCAAAGTGCTTAGAATTGCTTCAAAATGGAAGTGGGCGTAGGCCTCGTCGATATGAACCCAACACAACTTGAACAAGATCAAATGAACGTCATATGACCAATATATCGCGGTCTGTTCATTTCTCTAAATAAGCAAAATTTGATGACTGTACAGTCCATACAGTGCCATGTGGAAACTGACTGTACCGACCGTACGACCATACAACTAACATGACATGGTGTGTTGGTATGCTGACGTGGATAGATTTCTGATTGGGAAAATACATGTGGATGATTCAGGGGGTGACATGTGGCACCACTGCAAGGGTGACACATGGAACTAACTTATGTGGCAGGTACAGTGGCAGGTACAGTGGATGCTGACATGGAAGACACGTGGCTGGCAGATGGTCGAATCATGCACTGACACTTGGAAGTTAGTTGGCATATGGTACGGTTCCACATGGCCCAGTATTGGGCTGCCATGTGGAACCCATTAATTTGACATATTGTTTGGAAAAATTGTATGGAGCGCACGAGATTCGATCCCGTGACCTCTGGTCCGGGTGAAGGGTTTGGCAGGGCCAGGATAGCCAGCCCACTCGTGGTGTTACTTGATAACTATAGTGGAAAATGTTTATATAAAGTGATACGGTAATGTATTTCGGGTGGAGTAAGGGCTGGGGCCGAGCCCCAACCCCTGACGCACCTGCATAGAACTGTTCTATGTGACCACTCTCCTAAACCATGGCATGTGCGGATAACCGTTAGGGAATAGCCCCCGGTCACAACCTTTTCCATATAACCAGACTTGCAGTTTTGTGTTGGCACGCATATTTGGTATATGCTCCAACCCCTGATTGCATTGGCCATCCCATATGACTCGGGTCTCCAGATTGTACCATATTCCATGTATTAAAGGGTTAGCACGAATGGCACCCGGTCGGTCGAGCTAGCTCGCCAACCAAGGGCGTGTATCCAAGATCTTATCAACCGGGGGTTTAACAACTTGGGGTCGTGTGGAGACATAGCCTGCGCCCATATGGTGAACCACATGACCAAGAACCGGGGCTTAAGGGATAGACCAGTGCGCCGGTAGGGCCAGGGCCACATGGAATATGCCTAGGTGACCAAGGGCTCGCGAAAAAGGGGCCGTGCCCTAATATTTTTTAAAAGTGGATTTTTATACCTTGTATTAAGATTTTTATTGATTTATTCAATAATTTTGAGAGATTTTGGCCAATATTGGGGGATATTGGGCCCTTTTTGAGGCCAGATATTGGGGAGAAGTTGGGAGGTTGTTACCCACTTAAATTATATATAAAAAATAGGTTCTTAAAGCCATGAAGGGAGGTTCAGAACAGAGAAATGCTGAAGAATTTCCAAACCAAAGCCATTTTTCTGTAGGGAAGACATTGAGGAGAGCACCTTTGCAGGCCATTTCTAGGAGCTCCGTTCATCCAATTTCAGTGCCGTCAGTTTTGTTGGGTTCTTGAGATCTGGTAGAAAAATAACATATCATTTTTTAATCCTTTTGGCATTGTTATGATGTAATTTTAAAGCTTCTAATAGAAATAAGAAAGCCTCATCCACTAAGACAAAGGCCCAGAGATGTAGGCGAGATTGCCGAACTCCGTTATCCTTTTGGTGTTTTATGGTTTGTTGTTATTTGTAATTGTTCTTCTTTCATTATTTTCCTAAATTGTAATTTAACTCATGCAAATTAACTCAACTGTTGTCGTTTAAATGATCTTTACAGATCAAGTGGTATCAGAGCTAGTTGATGGTTGGTTTTTGAGTTTGAATGATTACCAAGGAAAAGTTGAATCGTGGTGAAGGTGAGATTGTTGAAGATAATCCATTGATTGGATTGATAAATATAACTTATCAAAGTGAGAAGATGGCATCAAAGGAGGGACTTTCTCATGATGAGAAAGAGTTTCGAAAAACTTTCTTCGCCATGTCGGAGATGATGAAGGTTCTATATGAGGATTAATTGGAATGGAAGAGACCAGTTCAAGGTGAATATTCAAAGGTTTAATACTAAGAAGGAGAGAATCCTCCTCAAATTCCCCTTTCACCTCATTCTTCTCCATCAACTCCTTCTTCTTCTAGTTCAAGTTCTAAATCTACCGCAAAAAAACATGTCCATAAACATAAACAATATATGCCTTTGCTAAAACTTTATGTGAAATTTGAATTACCCATGTATGATGGTGAAGTCAATGCAAAGAGACTTGATAATTGGGTCAGACATATGGATGTTTATTGTAGTGTGCAACAAATCAAGGATGAAGAAACTCAAATCAAGTTGGCATTGCTTAGACTTGTAGGCACAACACTCATACGGTGGCAAAGTAAGTTGCAAAATGGCACGCAACAAGTGGGTAATGTATTTCCATCATGTCAAGCTTTTGTTTCTACACTTAGAAACCAATTCTATCATTTAGGTTATAAAGATAAATCTTTAATTGAATGGAAAGGTCTTAAACTAAGAAAAGGACAAAAATGCGAGAATACACAAATGGTTTTCGCAAGATGGCATTGATGTTACATATTAATTTACATACCAAAGAAACTCTTATGAAGTATATAGGAGGTTTAGCTGCACATATTCAAAATAATGTATTCATGTTTGGACCTACTAATCTTGATGAGGTTTCTGTTCAAGCAACATACATTGAAGTAGGGAAAACAAGGGTTGGTGTATCAGGGGAATCGTCTTCAAGGAAATAGGACAAAAATAAGTGGAATGGAAAGAAGGAAAATTCAATGGCAAGAAAGGAAGAGAAGCCCTCTTGCAAGCATAGCAAGAAAAATGGGCATGATGAGGACCATTGTTGGAAATTGCATCCCGAGAAGAGACATAAGTGGTTCAAAGAAAGGAAAGGGAGGCAAACAGTTGCAAMATCAACACAACCAACATACTTGGGATCAGATTCATGTGATGAATCTAAAGTCTCATTGGTTGGTTTGACAGGTAAAATTGGTGATGGATTGGATTCTAGAAGTAAATTGTTTCACATAAGGGTCATAATGAGGCATACTAAGGTCGACACATTGATAGATAGTGGATCTAAATCTAACTTGATTTCAAAAGAATTGGTTAAACAATTGGGATTAAACACTCATATGCATCATTATCCTTACACACTTAAATGGATAAGCAACAATCATCAATTGCACATAAAAAAGTAATGCACATTAAAGTTTGCAATTTCATCTAAGTTTGTGGACGAGGTAACATGTGACGTGATGCCACTCAATGAATGTGGAATGGTCTTAGGCAGTCCTTACTTGTATAATTGTAAAGTAATATTCTACAGGGAAAATAATCAATATCACTTAATCAAAGAAGGAAAATAATATGTGGTTCATGCTCATCGTTTAAAGGAAAATAAATCTCTTCAAACAATGGAACAATTAAGAAAGTCATCTCAAGCAAGAAACACACCTATAATTTTTTCAAATCAAGTAATTGATCTTAAGCAATAACATGAGATGATTGTAGAATGGAAGATCAATCACACTTTGCTTCAAGATAAACTAATGTAGTGAAAATATTACAAATATTAGCTCATTTTCAACCATATTTCTGATGTTATCATTAGTAATGTTGTCAAGATGGATGAGAGTGGATTCAGTAAGATGTGACAAAGTACAAGTGGCTAACAATATGCTGTCAGTTATCATGGTTGTTTTAYAGTTGATCTTGATGAGACAGGTGCASATGACAGAGTTTAAATAYAGAGAACAACTTGGGTGGCCTATCCTACACTTGATGACTGGTAAGTAACCTTTTGTAGGACCAAAAGGTCTTTAGTGGGGAGGTGTGATCCAAAATTGGATCTCGGGACCAAAATGGGTCTAGGAAGGCCTAAAAATCAAAGTGCTCAGAATGGATTCAAAATGGACGTGGGGGCAGGCCTCGTTGGTACAAACCCAACACAACTTGAATGGGTTCAAACAAACGTCGTATGACCAAAATATCATAGTTTGTTCATTTTTCCAAACATGCAAAATTTGATGACTGTACAGTCCGTACAATGCCACGTGGTAGGTGACTGTACAGGCCGTACAACTAACGTGGCAATGTACGTTGCATGCTGACTAGGAAAGTAGAGGCGGACAAGTTAGGGGGTGACACATGGAACCACTGGAAGGGTGACACATGGTAGGTACAGTGGATGCTGACGTGGAAGACATGTGGCTGGAAGATGGTCGAATCATGCACTGACACTTGGAAGTTAGTTGGCATATGGTATGGTGCCATGTGGCCCAGTCTTAGGCTTCCACATGGCACCCATTCGTTGGATGTGTTGTTTGGAAAAATTGTATGGAGTGCACACGAGTCGAACCCGTGACCTCTGGTTTGGGTGAAGGGTTTGGCAGGGCTGGGCTAGCCAGCCCTCCCATGGTGTTACTTTATAACTATAGTGGAATTTTTTTATATAAATTGATATGGTAATGTATCTCAGGCAGAGTAAGGGTTGGGGCCTATCCCCAACCCCTGACGCACTTGCATAGAACCGTGCTATGTGACCACTCTCCTAAACCATGGCGCGCGTGGATAACCGTTAGGGACTAGCCCCCAGTCACAACCTTTTTCATATAACCGGATCTGCATTCTTGTGTTGGTGTGCGGATTTGGTATATCCTCTAGGTCCCGATCGCATTGGCCGTCCCATATGACTTGAGTCTCCAGACTGTACCATATGCCATGTATTAAACGGTTAGCATGGATGGCGTCTGGTCGGCTGGGCTAACCCTCTGATTCAGGACACGTATCTAGGATCTTATCAACTAGGGGTTTAATAGCTTGGGGTATTATGGAGACATAGTTTGCGGACATATGACCAACCACAGGACCAGAAGCTGACGCTTAAGGGATAGACCAACACGCTAGCAGGGCCAGTGTGACATGAAAGGCGCCCAGGTGACCATGGGCTCGTGAAAAAAGGGGTTGCACCCTAATATTTTGAAAAAGGGTTTTTATACCTTTTATTAAGATTTTTATTGATTTATTCAACAATTTTGAGAGATTTTGGCCAATATATGGGGATATTGGGCCCTTTTTGAGGCCAGATCTTGGGGAGAAGTTGGGAGCTTGTTACCTACTTCAAGTATATATAAACCAGAGGTTCTTGAAGCCATGAAGGTAGGTTCATAACAAAGAAATGATGAATAATTTTCAATTCAAAGCCATTTTTATGCAGGGAAGCCATTGAGGAGAGCACCTTTGTGGGCCATTTCTGGGAGCTCTATTCATCCGATTTTAGTGCCTTTAGTTTTTTGGGTTCTTGATATATGGTAGAATAAGACAAGATTAGTTTGTAATCCCTTTGGCACTATTATGATGTACTTTTAAAGCTTAGAATAGAAATAAGGAAGTGTTACCCACTGAGACAAAGGCCCTGAGACGTAGGCTTGATTGTCGAACTCCGTTATCACTTTGGTATTTTATGGTTTGTTGTTCTTCATACTTATGTTCAGATCTATATATTATCTGATGGCTTCTATGTTTCCTATTTAATTCTTTTCCTAAATGGTAATTTAACTCATGCAAATTAACTCAACCATTGTCGTTTAAACAATCTTTTCAGATCGTCCTGACTATTTGAAAAATATCATGTGAACACCTTACTTATTTTTGGACACTTGGGTTGACCCAGGTTATGATCTCAATAGGTTTCCAAAAAAACCCTCAAAAATATTGGTCCTCCTGGTAAACCAGAAGGAAACGCTACACACAAAGTGCACAACATAGTCTCACCCAAGATAGATTTATGGGGGACTACAATAATCAGGTGTTTGCAGTCTAAGAAGGGATTGGGATTTTTTTTTGATCATTTTCCTTATGCATCAACATCAATATTCATTCATCTACTTCTACGATTCATTCATCATTAAACTATGCATGTATGCTATTATAATTAGATTTAACCATTAATTCTTTAACTGATACATGACATAACATACAAACAATCATTTAGATATATTAATATAATGGGTTTACCGTGGTTCACCCCCCCTGGGGCTACATCCACAAAGATCTGTTTCTTATGCTCTTTTATTCATTCTTTTGCAAAATTTTGACTGCGCGCATTACATCTTCGGGATTACAATCAAAAGGAGGGTAAGTACCCTCTGTGAGGCAGACTAGATCACACCAGGCTCCATAGCCCATGACATAACCCTAAAAAACTATCTTATTCTACTAAAAAAAAATAACAACCATAAAAAGCAAACTCACAATAATCAACCACTGTACCACAACCTAGACCTCCTAGGTCTTTATTTATACTACTCTACTGTCTTATATCCATTACATTCTTGTCCAAAAACCTAACCATAACATGGTTAGGTATTTTCTACATGCATGCCACACTGCTTTCCCTCCTTTTGCATGCTACTTTTCCTTCTTTTTTCTACATGCTGCTTTTCTACCACCTATAGCGCACTTCCCAAAAATAGATTTTTCTCTCCAAAAATAGGCCTGCGCCCAAAATAGACTTTCTTCCCTAAAATAGGCCTACACAACACTTATCCATAAACTTCATTAATACTGATGAATAACTTACAAAAATATGAAATTTGATAATACAACAAAAAATGAAAGAACTTAATAAGATAAGAGTTGATATCATAGTTCACCCCTCCTTGGATACATTTCTAGGTCCCTTTTCAAATAGTGAGATCACTCTTTATTAATCTCAAATATTCTTCTTTTACAAGGATGAATTACAATACCAAATTTCAATACACCCTTTAATTTTGTCGCTCAATCCCATAAACAGAGGTTACCATTGAATTCATCACGAAATTCTTAGAAAAATGAGTATAAACTTGACTATTTTCTAAATAAGTGATTAAAGACACCCTTTTGCATTTCTAACAAGACTATGAGTCTCATACATGGAAAATGGAATACCACTTTCAAACATATAAATTTTACATAGAACCGACATCACCATCAGATTCCTCTCGGAATTCTCAGAAAAATGAGTATAAACACTCTATTCTTCTCTCAAAGAAATCAATAGCATGGAAAACAAGACAAATCCAAAATAGGACCTCTTGCATGCAAAACGAGGAAAATTATCTCCTGGAATAAAATTATATGTAGATCCATGCTCTTGGCATGAATTCCAAGGTCATGCATAGGCTTGGTGCTAGCTTTATATAGGCCAAAAACCATATCTAAATCTGTTGGCATTGTTACAACATAAATTAATTCCAAAACAAAAATAATTAAATATCATTACTTCACATAAGCGAAAGTGATGGCATATTGGTTAAGGTTTTGGAATATACCCTAGAGGTCCTAGGTTCAAACCACCAAATGAGAATAAATTTAATATAATGATTATTTTTTGTAACTATATAACTATTAATTTGTTGGTTAGGTATATATATACCAACGAATTTTAATATAACCAATTATTAAATAAATTACATGCAGGTTGGTGGTGTGCCCCTTAAGGCCACATGGACTTGTTGGTGGTTCCACCCGATTGGTCCATGTGGCAGCCATTCATTGGTCATTGTCACGTCATCAATGCCACCTCATGTGCCACTGTATCATGTGTTTCCACATCACCTATACACATGTCATCTTCTAGAGCTGCCACATCATTGTATGACTTTCCAACTGTACTATACGATCATTACACATGGTGCTTTCTAGCACTACCAACTGTGCATGTAGATGTTAATGTGTCCATTGATTGGGCTGCCATGTCATTGTATAAATGACATATGGCACTTTTTTATTGGTCCAACTGGGTGCCAAAAATTCCAAAAATGAGTGACATGTGGCAGCTTCTCATGTTTCCACATCATAATATTGACTTCATCCTACAAGTTGTATGGATGGCCACGTCGTATCACGTGGGCCTACCATGTGGCACCCCTTGTTTGAATTTTTCCCC
>JASDQU010686681.1:7283-31145 GCA_032191745.1 Picea mariana
CACTGAGAAATACACATTCACAAGAGACACAACATTTATCTTGGGAAACCCTGTAGGGGAAGAAAACCCAGCAAAAACTTCCTTATCATAAATAGCTTATACAATGTTCAAGAGATAACTCAAACCAATACAGAAAGTCCTCCCCAAGAGATGCGCCACTCTTCTTCTCCTCTCTCCAACTTCTAATTGCAGCTTGCCTCATAAGAGAATGAGCAAGTGAGTGTGTGTTTGAAGTGAGGCACTAGCCTCTTATTTATACAAGACTGGCACGTGTGAAAGGTCACAACTGGCAGGGCCGACCTCTCACTCTGGGTGGGTAAACCCACCTTTAAATTAATTCTGGATCTTCCATAATAACTACTGGGGCCAACTTCTTATTCTGCCCTTTATAATTATCCGATGACCAATCCGCAATGGGGATTAATCCAATAACAATAATAATAATAATGACATGATTAATCCGCAATGGGGATTTAATCCAATAATAATAAGAATGCTCTTCGCAGTTACATTATTTCAACATNGGATTAATCCAATAACAACAATAATAATAATGACATGATTAATCCGCAATGGGGATTTAATCCAATAATAATAAGAATGCTCTTCGCAGTTACATTATTTCAACACTATAATCCCAAAGTTTCATCTCTTAAATTATCAATGGTTGTTGTCGGAGGTGGTGTCAGAGGTGTTGGACATGGTGCAGGAGGAGGCACTCAAGGACTTCCCCTGCCTCCTAGAAGTTTTGCTAAAGTAGCTGCTAGGTATGATCCTTTGGTCCTCCCATTTCCCCTCCATGATTTACCCAAAAACTATATGAAAAACCTACCAAAGTTCACCGGAGAGGGAGACTTAACCACAACTGAGCACATAAATTTCTTTGATCAATTCGTTGATATCCTTGGCCTTGAGCACGAGGATGTTTATTCGAGGCTTCTAGTTCAAACCTTCGAATGATAGGTAAGAACCTAGTTCTGAGGACTGCCAACAGATTCCATAGGATCATATGATGAGTTAGAAAGTGCCTTTATCAGACAATGGGGAGAAAGAAAATATCACATTTATTATCTAACCGAGTTTGGAGCTTTAAGGAAGAAAAATTCAGAAACAGTTCTTGAGTTTACTCAAAGATTTAATAAATTGTATAATAAGATTCCAGCTAAGGTTAAACCTTCCCAACCTGCAGTGAAAGTAACTTTTGTTGGGGCTTTTGATCCTGATTTTTCTCTGTTGTTGAAGGAAAGAAGATCCGTCGACCTCACTGAAATGCGGGACGATGTTGTAGAAATTGAGTCAAATATGATGGCATCAAGGAAGTTAAAAGCTAAATTTGAACTGGGAAATAAAGAAATCAGACGATACATAGAACAAGCAGGACCCTCCAGATCTGGGAGGTCCTTGGAATATAATATGGATGACATGGCAAAAATAATCAAAGAATTGTCAAATAAAATCTTGAAAATGGAATTGGACCAATCAAAGAATGATCAGTTCCCTAGAAAATATTTCATAAGAAATACTAATCCTCAAATCCAACAAAGACAGATCAAGAATGAAGATCAAAAGATTCAAGCCCCCTTTAAGAACGGAAATTTTATAGGAGGAGAGGACCTACGAAACTTTGAGGAGTTAGAAGAAGATATGAATAATCTTGGTGATGATTGCCAAGAACCTTTTTTGACAAAACAATATTATGAAAAGTCTCTAAATACAGAATATCGGTATAATCATGATGAAAGAATAAATAATATAGAAGAATATGCTTATCAAAGAATCACCGATAATATAATGGTCGAACTTTAGCAGAAGTATAATCTGAGGCCTAGAGATAGAAATATCACAACTTCTCAACCAAAGAAATTTTTTTCGAAGAGCAAAGATGATGAGACAAATTCACCATTAGCTGAGACACAGAGTGTCAAAACAAAAGTAGTTGGAACCCACACTGTAAAAACAAACCCGGCTGAAACAAAAGCAACGCAAACCGATAAATCAGAAGAAAAGGAGTTAGAAATACAAACCAGAGAAGTCAATAAGACAATGAGAAAGTTCAATCTAGAGAATGAGATTAATAAGATCAAGATCCCTGTACCTCTAGTTGAATTGGCAAAAAACCCTACATACAGAAAACAAATTGCTAAAATGATAAATTTTTCGGATACTGGAAGTCAGGCCGACATCATAAATTTAGAAGATGATAAACCGAATATAATTTTTAGTCCACATTTTGAGGGCGCCATAGATATTGCCGCTCCTTTCTACATTACCCTAACTGTGCATGATCATCTTCTTCATAATTGCATATTGGATTTTGGAGTTTCCCATAATGTGATGCCCAAAGGTATTATGGATAGACTTGGTCTCGAAATTACTCGACCATACGGAGATCTGTATTCTTTTGATTCGAGAAAATTTAAATGTGCAGGCATGATTAAATATTTAGTGGTTAATCTTGCACAGATTCATGTAAAAAGTGTTCTGATGGATGTGGTTGTTGCTGATATACCTCCAAATTATGGCATGTTGTTATCCAGGTCTTGGGGCACCAAAATGGGAGGATCCCTTCAACTTGACATGACATACGCTGCAATCCCGATCTTCGGTGGACAGTTTAACCGCTTGTACAGAGAGACAAGGTTGGCATATACAGTAAGTGACCCACTGAATCCGAATAATTATCTTGTTTATGTCATAGATCAAGATTTAGGAAATTGTATTTTATCCATTGATGATGATTTAGATGATTGTATAGAAGAAAATTGTACAGAAAAAGAAAAAATAGAAAAAACAAATAAAGATGTATATAGTGCTGGAGTTTGGAAAATATATTTCGATGGTGCTTCGTCTTGTGAAGGAGAAGGAGTTGGACTTCTGTTTGTGGCACCTAGAGATAAGTTTATTATCCCTTTTTCTTACAAGTTACAGGGGGACATCGATTACACTTATAATGTATGTGAATATGAAGCCTTGGTCTTAGGATTAGAGGCTGCTAGGAAGTTGAAAATTAAAAACTTGGAAGTCTATGGTGATGCAGAATTAATTATAAAATAGATAAATCGCTAGTATCAGGATAAACACCCAAGGTTAATGTCTTACATAAATTGTGCCTAGGATCTAATTGAATTTTTTTTCTCATCAGTTAATGTTCATTACATCCCCAGAACAGAAAATCAACATGCAGATTCATTGGCCAAAGCAGCCTCAACGTTTGTACCTCCTACGGAATTCAAAATGAAATATCATATAGAAATGAGGCACAGACCATCAATACCAAACAATATACAACACTGGCAGGTCTTTGAAGATGACGAGCAAATTAGATAGTTTTTAGAGATGATGGATGAATTTGCTGAAACACTTATTGATCAGGAAAATCAAAATGACCCTGTTTGGATTATGCAGGAAGGAGAATACCTCAAGAGTTTCAAGATAAAATCGCTAATCACCGCATGTTATTGAAAAATAATCAGATCCCTAAAGTTTTGATTCCCTTGGAGAGATTATTTAGTCATGATGATATTTCCTTGAAATCTACTTTATAGCCTCAGCCTGAAGAAGTTGAAGACTGTGATATAGACACTAAGGAAACTATGAGGCTGGTTAACATATCCAAATACCTGCCTCCTGAAATAAAAAGTAAATATGTTGAGCTTCTCAAGCAGCATAAAGATGTTTTTTCTTGGTCCTATGATGAATTAAGAACTTATGATACCACCATAATCGAACATAAGATTCCTCTGAAGCAAGGTGTTAAACCATTCAAGTAGAAGCTCAGACAGATAAATCCTATTCTACTGCCTGTGATAGAGAAAGAGGTAAAGAAGCTTATGAATGCCAAGATCATTGTCCCACTCAGATACTCTGAATGGATAGCTAATTTAGTTCCTGTCAGAAAGAAAAACGGTGAAATCAGACTGTGTGTTGACTTCAAAAATTTAAATAGATCATCACTCAAAGATAATTATCCATTGCCTAAAATGGATCATGTATTGGAAAAGGTGGTAGGAGAAAATAGAATGTCTATGATTGATGGATTTTCAGGCTATAATCAAATTTTATTTCATGAGGATGATAAAGAGAAAACCGCATTCACTACCCCGTGGGGTACTTTTATGTATGATAAAATGTCATTCGGTTTAATGAACGGAGGAGCCACTTTCCAACGAGCTATGGACATTGCTTTTGTTCGCAAAAGAGATAAGTTCGTTGTCATTTATCTTAATGATCTAACTATGTTTTCTAAATCTGATGCAAAGAACCTGTTGCACCTTAAACAAACGTTTGAGAAATGTAAGAAATTTGGTTTGTCTCCGAATCCCAAAAAATCTCATTTTGCAATGCAGGAAGGTAAACTCATGGGCCATATAGTATCAAAAAATGGAATTAAAATTGATCCAAAGAGGGTCGAAGCTATAGATACTATTAATCTTCCTAGAAATAGAAAGGAGATCCAGTCATTTTTAGGAAAAAATATTTTTTTAAGAAGATTCATCCCAAACTTCGTTGAAATTGTAAAATTGATTACAGATATGCTCAAGAAAGACAACGAGGTCAAGTGGAAAAGCAAGGCCCAAGGCGTCATTCGAACGTATTAATAAGGTCATAGGTGAAGCATCGGTACTAGCAAGCCCATATTATATGAAAGAATTCTTGATTTTTTCATTCGCCTCTGAACATACTATTGCAACCGTACTGTTACAAAAGAATGATGAGGGTTTTGAGCAACCAATTGTGTTTTTTAGTAAAAGTCTCAGAGATGCTGAACTGAAATATGATATATTGGAAAAACAAGCTTACCCAATGGTAAAGTCCCTAAAGGATTTCAGGACCAACATACTACATTCTAAAATAATTGCATATGTAGCCACCAGTTTTGTTAAAGATATATTCGTTCAACCCAATAGCGATGGAAGGAGGGGTCGATGGCTTGCTAAAATTTAGGAGTTTGACTTGGAAGTAAAACCGACCAAACTTGTAAAAGGTCAGGGTTTGGCTAAGCTATTAGCTGAATCAAATTTTAAAGCACTCGGAATAAATCATCTGCAAGAGTATGAGGGATTTTTAGATATAAATGAATTTGATGTTACTATACCTGCAACTGAAATTTCAGAAAAATTCTCTTCTTCAGCTTGGTATAGTGACATTGTTTCATATCTTCTGACTCTTCAATTCCCCAACAACCTAACTCCATCTAAATCTAGAACATTGAAGTTACATGCAGTAAAATATTGCATTGTAGATGGTCAACTATATTGGAAGGATCCTCTGGGTTTCTTACTGAGCCGTTTAGTAGAATCTAAAATAGAGAAAGTTATAAATGAATTTCACGAAGGAGTGTGTGGAGGACATCATGCATGGAGAGAAACAACCTACAAAATCCTAAGACCTGGATATTATTGGCCGAAATTATTCAATGATGTGAACACTAAGGTCAGAGCTTGTAACCCCTATCAATTGTTCGTAGGCAAGCAAAAGATTCTTGCACTGCCTCTCGTTCTAGTTAAAGCTGAAGCCTCATTTCAACAATGGGGCCTTGATTTCATCGGTGAAATAAATCCACATTCTAGTGCTCAAAATAAGTGGATTTTGATTGCTATCGATTATTTTACTAAATGGGTAGAAGCCATTCCTACGCAAAACACAAAAGATGCAGTGGTGATTAGTTTCTTGGAAGAGAACATTCTATCAAGATTTGGATGTCCTCGGAAAATAGTTACTGATAATGCTCAAGCATTCAAATCCATGGCCATGATAAGTTTTTGTCAAAAGTACAACATTGTACTAGGACATTCTATGACTTACTATCGACAGAGTAATGGATTAGTCGAGTCATTGAACAAGAGCTTGATAACCATAATTAAAAAAGTGTTGATCGAAAATAAAAAAGCTTGGCATGCACATTTGAAATATGCTTTATGGGCTAACAATATAGGCACAAAAAGATCCATTGGAATGTCCCCATTTCAAATGGTATATGGTACTGACGTTGTTTTACCCATAAATCTTGCACTGCCTGTAATGAAACTATGAAAAAACTCAAAAGAAGAGCCAAATGACATCACTAGAAGAATAAATCAAATCATTGAAGTTCAACAAAATAGGGCTGAAGTAGATGAAAAACTACAGAAGTATCAGGATAACATGAAAGCCATGTTTGACCAGAAAGCTAAAGATAGGGAATTTCTCCATGGTGATTTGGTTTTAAAATGGGAAGCTAGAAAATAAGACGCGCGGAAGCACGATAAGTTTGACTAGATCTAGTGTGGACCATATAAAATTTCAGCCTCTGAAGGAAAGAATGCATTTTTGTTAGAAAATCTTGACGAAAATTTTATTAACGCCCCTATTAATGGGTGTTACCTCAAGCATTTCATGCAGTAATACAATTCCAAACTCTCAATGTACATATCGGTTTTGGTTTTCACTTTTTGTTATAATTTCTGTCCTTTTGGTAAGTTTTTATTTTTACTGTAAATAGAAACAGGTTAGTTGATTTCATTTAAACACACACACACACACACACACACACACACACACACACACACACACACACACACATATATGCAACAAGTAGGTTTCCAATCAACAAAGAGTTCCTGACATCTTTCATGATTCATCTCATTGCAGGATACAGGCTGATAATCGAAAGACAATCTCTAGCAGAAATCAATACTCACATTGAATTTCTCTCGAGACAGGTGATAAACTAATAGTTTGCTTGGCTGAAAATATAGACAAAATCTGAGGTATCAACTTCTGCCCTGGCGACCCAAGTTAAAATTTTCAAGAAGATATTAATGAATGCGCCAGAAGTTTCATCTGCACTAATATTGTCACTTGATTTACAGTCAGAGGGTTACAAAGTTACAACATAATTCTCAAGTTTTCCCTTTGGATAAAAAAAATAATAAATAATAAATACAAAATAATAAAAAATATAAAAAGAAGATTTTTAAAAGAAGAAAGCTAGCAATAAAAATAACTTTTCTTCCTGGTCTTCAAAGAGGAAAAAGGGTTTCACTTTAACTCTGGAAACTTAAAAACAAATCTTCCACACGAGAATGGGTGAAAATCCTAATGATATTCCTAACTTTAACTGAAAAACAAAGTATGTTTGGACTAATCCTAACTACTCTAACCTTTTTACCAGATTTAAAATGATTGATGTTGCTCAAGGAAATCCCCTGGAAAATAAAATTCCCCATGAAAACTTCTTAGTAAGCGAAGGTGTTTTGAAAGTCAGAAGAGGATTATTCCAAGGTAATCAAAGTGAGTTAATAGACCTCTATTTCTAAAACATAAATATATATCATTCATGGTATATTTTATTATATACAACTTGATTGTCCTCACTTCATGTTTCAATATATAAGACATATGGTGAAAGGAAATTCATAAAATGATTGCCCCCATCTAGTCCAAATAAAGATGATGAAAGGAAATTAATCAAATGATTGCCCTCATCTCATCATTTAAATGCAAAGTTATTAATTGAAGTGGTGAAAGGAAATTAAATATGGGAATTAGATAACTTCATCGGGGTATTGAACATGCTCACTGGTAGTGAAGCAATGTCTATGATATATATAAGGCTGTTATACATGTATTATAATGTACCCTGGCAACTAATTCTTTCTCAGGTTAGATCTACATTCTAAGCTAACACGGGACTCCCTGTTTGAAACATTAAAATCACTTTGCCTTGATGCGAATAAAATCGAATAAAGTCTGATAGATTGGTTAAGTTTGTTTTGATTATCTCAAGCAATTCTAAAATCAGTTTTAAGAATAGGAAGCATTTTAAGCCCGAATTCAAAATTGAGGAATGATTAAGTTTTGAAAGTTTTTGGAGATATGGATGAAGTCCCAAGTCCTTATGTGTGTTTTCTTTCAGAATGTGTTTCACAGAACTGCAATAATGACTCCATTTACCCAATAAAGGCACTTGGTCTACTGTTCTTCTCGTTCCGTAAGGAAACGAGATCCCTAGATGGAGCCTATGTTGAAACATATATATTTTTCTAAAACTTTAGACATAAAAATTTCATTTTTGTTTAAATAAGGACAAATGCGCACTTGGATACCACCCTCGATAAAATATTCCGATTAATCTAATGGTTGAAAATCCTTTAAAATTCATGGAGCCGCCCTTTCATTAAAAATTCAAAACACTAAGACAGCCTTCAAAGTATCGGGTTTTGGGGTTTCACAATACTAACAGTTAGATATACAAAAAACTCCAAAGTCCCGATATGCGAATTCGTGAAACTAGCTTGAATTAAATCGAGTTAATTAAACTATTAAATGACTAATGATAATTAAACTTATCACAATTTCGTGTTTCGGGAATCTTGCCTCAAACGATAACTTAAACCCCCGATATGCGAAGTCGCGAAATCATCAATTAATCACGATTATTTATAAAAGTTAAACATGATTAATATTAATTAATCAATTGCAATTTCGCGATTCGGGAATCATAGCTTGAATTGAAATAGGTTAACCCGGGACCTGAAACCCCGAAATGGATTAAGGTTAAATATAATCAATTAACCATATAAACTTGATTTATTAACAAAATAAAACACTTTTATTTTAGCATTGAGCTTATGCTGATTGTGATATGGTTGATTTCAATTTTTTTTCCAATCACAAAAATTGACCATTAATGTTATTAAATGACCAGCCTGGGGAAATGATTTCAAATAAGATCCTTCTTTAATACCCAAATATTTTTATTAAAATAATTAAATGTATTGTCAGTGGAGGTATATGCAGGTCAAGGCGTCTAAGGCAAGACATATTTTTTCATTTTCAATTACATTCACGTTTTGGTAGAGCTTGCTTAACGAGATACTCAGTCCTGTGCATTTTCTCTGACAAATAGTAGGTTTTTAAGAACTGTTACCATGTCGCCGCGAAAATAAGCTAAAGCAACTAGTGAGAGTTCAGGCCAGAGTTCAGAGGTTTTCTCTGACACCTCACCTGGAAGTATAAACACAGTTAAAACCTGGGTGAATTTATTCAACATCCTACAATACGAACTGGTAAACTGCCCTAATGATTCAAGCGACAACAAAAAGGAAGATTTATCTACCAAATACAAGACTATTTCTCAATCAGAGATGCATAAGGTAGAAACAAGGCCGAGTCTTTTACCCTACAATGACATGATTAAATGGGCACTAGATCATGTGGATATCCCAACTAGAACTATTTTCAATTCTCAGAAGGTAGTCGTTGGGTCATTTCGGCCGGAACACATATAGGTGATGTATAAATTGTCTTCAACACCAAACTTTGTTTACAATGCCAGTTTCTTAGTGAATTTTATCAAGAAGGAGTGTGATCAATATGGAAAAATCCTTTCTGACTTGATCAAGGACTGGTGTTCACGCCCTGAAAAGTTTAGAGCCGACTCTCATGACATATACTCAATCTCATCACTAGAACCACAGTTCATGTATATAGCCATGATGATGTGTAGACTCTATGGAGAAGAGAACACAACCAATTTCTTTCTACCATGGGTACCCATTATACACACAATGGCGGAAGGATATCCTTTCGACTGGGACAAGATATTGTCGGACAATCTGGCTAGTGAAATTACAGAATACCAGACAAAGAAATACAAAGGGAAGTCAACTTCATTCTTCATGTCAACTTACATTATGGATGCTATCTATTTCATGACACCTTTCACGCTGATGGGCTGGAGTTGGACTCCAAATAATGCAGAACCAATTCATATTTATCATTCAAAACTCTTGGAAGACAAGGCGAAGGATTTCTTTTATGAAATTTGTAATTGGGTAGCGGTGTTGATGCACATTGCTATTTTTGGTCACCCACCTCCTAGAATTTCAGACACAGTTGTGGCTAACCTGGATAAAGTGGCAGATTGGTACATTGAGGAACACTTCTCTTATATCAGATTTTTTGGTTGTTCAGTTCCCCCATATGCTTTACCACAATTTTTACCAGACCGACTGGTGTGCCGTGAGGTCGCACGACAAACATCACTTGACGAGATTAGCAAAGAAATCAAAGAAGTGAATAAAAAGGTATAGCCATCTTTTCCCTTACAGATTGGTGCATTTTCTTTATTGGATTTCGGCCACTCCAAAGTGGAGGCTGTGGCCTTAGAAGAAATAAAGTTGGTTAACATTGAATTCAAGAAGCACGACCCGAAGAACGTCATGGGTAACCATATGGCCAGTTGCAATCTTAAAAAGTATGAACATGAAGAGTCTTCGTAGGAAGAAATGTTCCGAGGGGTGAAATCTTACCCAGAAGTTCTGAGCCGAGTTCGAGCTCTATTACCTGATAAAATGATTTATTTTTACAACTTCCAAGAGCACCGAAGAAGTAGTCTTCTGAAAGTATTAAAAGGGGAAAACCCAATGTCTCTAGCTACACAACAAACAGAGACCCTAAATCTAGAAGCCGTAAGCTCTAACAAACAAGAATCCCTAGGAAACTTAGAGAAATTTGAGGTCTCGACTTAGAAAGAAGATATTCCGGAGATAGAGATATTAGATAACCAGACCAGAGATCAAGTAGAGACACTAGAAAAGAAAGGAGAAGATAGGCCATTGTCTTCATCAGATAAATCAACTACAGATGGAGTTGGAAAATAATTATCTACAGAAATTCACAGCCCCATTCAGGTTGTCACGCCATTACAGTTCACCAGAGGAAACCCTAATGTATAGGTAATACTCATAGGATATCTCACGCCTATCCCTATTGAAGAGATACTTCCTTTCGATTTCCTTTTTAGTAAGAAAAGGAAAGCTATGGTGAAGAAAGAAATGCACTTGAAAGAAGGTGCAACTGTCAAAAAGCACAGAGTACTATTTGATGGACAAAATTTGGAAGAAGAAGACTTTTCTACAGAGGTAGCAGGCTCTTTGGGAGCTTTTGCAACAACTAACCTATTCTTAGTTGATAATTTGAAAGAAAAACTGAAGCAGAAGAATCAGGTGATAAGTCAGTTGCAAAATCAAATAAGGACCATAGAAAAGAATGTCAGAGATGAAGTCAATAAAGGGCTGGAACAATATAGAACTAGTGATAAACAAGAAATCCAACTACTCAAGTCCGGTCTTGATGGGATGCATAAGAATATGCAAGTGAGAGAAAGACGAACTATCCAACAAGATGAGTTGGTAAAAAAACTACAGGACAAGGTCAGTTCCACTGAGAAAATGGTTGTGGATATAGCACTGCTTCAAGCTCAAGCATTGGAAGTGCTAAAGAAACTAGAAATAACAGAACAGAGCCTTTTTGCTAAGGTAGAAATCATCCAAAATCATTTTCGGGAAGTAAACCAATCATTGGAAAATATTGGTTTCAAAGAAAGAGAGGCTACTGCAGCCCGAACCACTTTTCAAGAAGCGGTCGTGTCATCGGCTAGAAAAAAAATATCTGTAACTCCCAGATTGAATGTTGCAGAATAGGTCAGAGGTGATATAATATTAAAGACATGGGAGGCCAATATAGCCGAGAATAAAAGAACAACTAAGGAAATAAAAGAGGACTGTGAAGAGATTTTTCATTTGCTTAATAAAGAATCACTAGGCCTCAGAAAGGATGATTGTTCTGAAATACTAGGACAAATCGACATTATAAAGCATCAACTTGACATCAAAGAAATCTTAGAGGCAGCTCAAGCTGAAATTTCATAGCTAAAGCAGGTTGACATCGTTCAAATAGATAGATGGCTGGTAAAGCCAAATTTACAGTTACAGTTAATGAATTCTGAAGATAAAAGGATAGAGGACAGGTTGCCACAACTACAAAATAAGTTGTATCTTTTTTAGGCAAAAGACGTGACAGAACCTTCTAGACTATTAGTACAATTTTTAAGCAGGTGTGTCGAATGTCTTGAGTGAGGTAAAGGGAGTACCTCAAAGAATCAATGAAGTAACATGTGCATATATGTTTCTGCCGATAAGAGAAAGAGATAGAGAATAACCAAGTGAAATGGTTCAAGTTTTCATTTTGTAACTGCCATTACCTAGGAATAATGAGAATTCCAACCGCTTAGGGTTGAGAATCTCTTGTATAAATATATTTTCAAAAGACTAAAGAAGGGTTGGATTTTTTCCATATGTATTTGAGAAAGATCTCCTCATTGAGGATTAATACAAATACATATTAGAGATTCCACATTTCATTCATTTGAGTTATGTGTTCTTCTGTCTTTCCACATTCCAACATATTTTTATATATCTCCTTGATGAATGCTTGATCACAATTTAGTACAACATCTATTGTGGTTACATTTCATTTAGTAATTTAATAGCGCACAACTTTTCCTCTGTTTTACTGTTAGTAAATACAAGACCTGTGAGTTAATTGGATTGCTACATTTTATGCTTCATTTAAGGTTATATAATCTATTTTCTTCTTCTGTAGCAAAGTAAGATTCTTATGTAATAGATGCCTTGCTTTGTTTAACAACTTTATGTTTTTATCTCATTACACCCAATGCTTTTAATTTTAACTCAGACACAAAAGACGACCTCTGAGCTGTTACGCTGTTAATTCATTTATAGGAATATTTCTCACATAACAGAGGTAGAAAACACAAACACTAAAACCTCATTTATTTCTGGATGCCTTGACATTATACTCTGAAGCCTTAAGTATAAACTCAGGAACAACACACATCAACTAAGAGAAAAAAACAACATGATATGAGACATGGTTCCTAAAAAAAATAGCCACATGTGATACTTCATGACAACATGTTATCCTTCCAAATGTGCACATGCTAACATCAATCCCTCGGAATGTCCAACATTTAGAATTGGGTAACACTGGCGAGTGGACTCCAACTAGTGATGTACAGAAGATTGTTCTATTGTTGTGTAGAATAAAACAATCTCATTAGGATGTAGAGTAGATTTCTCAGTTGGAAAATGAGTTGCAATCATCTCACTAGTGTGAAGAATAGCTACAATGAAATAATTTATTATTTATCATTAAAAAAAAACTAAAAGAGCACCAAGGAGATATCCTAGGCAAATAAATAATACTAGAGTGTGCACATTACTATAATGTTCCTCTATTAGTACTTCAGGGAGCTTGTCTCATGTTTCCACACCAACTCCTTCAAATTTTGACCAATGTGTTTTCAGAACATCTCCCTGAAATGTCAATCTATGTGTCATTTGCAAGTAGGTTTTAATCTTTTTGGATGTTTCTTACCATTATTGATTAGGTTAAAATTAATCAAGTTTTTAACATTTGATGTTAATATTTCTAACACTTTTATTTCACTATTAAAAGTATGAATGGATGAATAAATTGTATTTTTATTTTTCAGTTGGCATTTTCATTCTTTAGGTTATTGTAGTGGGACATGGACATAAATTCCATCTCATTTATATAGTCAATATTTTATTATGAAAATGTGTTCCAATATTGTTGAACATTTTCATACAGTAAAGGATATAGTATGTTTGAACTTAATTATCATTTTCCCTCCAATTTCCAACCTTCAAAGAGATCTAGAGAGTCTAAGATTGGTTGAAATGACTACTCTAAAGGGAGAGAGGGACAAGCACTAGCACACGAGATAGAATAAAGTTACATTGAATTTATAGAACCCTAAATTATAGGTTTAGATGAATTCAACAATGTTTATGTGTATGCAAACCAAAAGGATCCACCAATTCATATACCAACATTACAATAAACTCCAATAGAGATGGTCCAAACAACAATAGATTATAGGAGGAAAATGGAATAAATGATTGAATCACTTGTCTCTAGAAATAATTAGATTAAGCATGAATAAAATAGTAAAACCATCAAAATGCATTGCCCACAATCAATATTGATTATTCAGTAGAATTAATTATAGATATTATAGTTCAAGGTGGAATTTAAGAATAAGAGTATATGTACAACTTTAGAGAGAAAGGTTTAGTTGCATAAGAAAGGATAAAGATGATAACTTTTGTGATGTTATACAATGTGTGTGAGAGAGATATTTTAGACTACTAAGGAGTCATTGACAAGAACACGTTACATATAGGAGAACTAGTACTCATAGAACTTACATTTAAAGTGAACGAATAAAATCAACTTTCGTTATTTTTGTAATGAAACTTTCAAACATATAAACTTTTTTATGATAATTTTTGGTTGCAAATACTTCTTTAAGAATATGTATGTACGTATGAGGAAAAAATTACATTTGATCACTTTCGTTCATTTTGTGTATGGTACTCAATGTACATCCATCAAACTTTATTATGATACTTGACCTAGGAGGGACATCAAGTGAGGCACACAACAAAGGAACCCAACTCAAACCACCCAACCACTAAAAAAACTCACCAAGCTTATATATATATATATATATATGTGTGTGTGTGTGTGTGTGTTCTTGCATTTATAAAAAATGTGATAAATGTATTAAGAGTATTTATATCATTGTTAATAGAGCTTATTTTTATAGTAGTTAAATTTTGTACATTATATAATCATCTTATTTTGCATTTTGTCTAGTCCTGAAACTAGTCTCAAATATACATTCTTGGTAAAACAATCATATTTTTTTTCTAGAACATATCAGATAGAAAAATTTCCAGGAACCTAATAAGACACATCTTAGCATCTATGGTAAAACTTGAAATTTTTTGATTCACTATAATTTTCAAGTTATAGGCTATGGACAAGGTTTTTGACTAGTCCTAAAACTAGTCTCAAAGAGGCGTTCTAGGTAAAATAGTCATATCTAATTCTATAAATATCCAAATTGAGTTCCATCATTTCAATTTGAAAGAGAATGGAACATCGTGTTTCAGGTCCAAATTTTAGAATCATATCAGAAAAAATCATGAAGGATTTATTCCCACCTGAAGCAATTGTCCGCCTTCTCTATGTGAATGCAGTTGTAGGGAAATTTGGTTTCATCCTAAGGGACAAGAAACCCAACACTTTGTAAAAATCAAATAATACGATGAAAAAATCAAAGAGAATCTTCTTTACTCCAAGATTGATCCATTTTAGTATCCTTGTGCCAAGGCAAAAGAAAAGATAAAAATGTCAAGCAACAATGTGCCAGATTCAATAACTCTTCTAGCTCATAAGTTTGATCAAATCAATGATCAGTTTATCCAAACTCATAATAGGGTTATGAACCAAATGAAAAATATGGAAATAAATAAATCTACTCTAAGACTTCCATTCGTTAGACAACAAAAGGATGCTACAGGTTGGAAGACAAGACCTCAACAAGAGGAAAAGGCTCTCAATACTTTGAACCCTATTGGGATGGTCAACATAGAGGAATCACCATGGCGTTCTCCTTGTCAAGAAGCTCATAAGGAAGAGAAATGTCCTAGAAAAGAGGAGGAATCCCCTGATAGTATGAATTTCATAGACACAATTTTCGCTTTCCAGGATGTTGAGTATGTGGAAATTATGTAGGAACAACTTGATGAAGTCAAGAAAAGGGGAGCTAGACAAGGCAGACTCATAGTTTTTTACAAATTTACCAAGGATCAAGGGAAATAATTGAATAAGAGGGAAATATTGACATATGAAAGGAGGAACAAACCGCATGTCCCTCTCCCACAAGCTCTAGCTCATCCACCAAAAGGTAACTAAGCTCCATCTTAGTCAATGAAGGAAGCCCCAGCTCAACCAACAGAGAAGGCTATCCCACCTCCCTCACCTTCATTTCATGACTTGCTTCCACAAACAACACAAGCAGATGAAGAAATCCAATCGAACATAGATGTCCCGACCATGTTTGGAAAATTGAATATGTGAGTTCTTGTGGTTGAGATGTGCAAGATCCATTCTATGAGAAGAAAAGTGTTGAAAGTGATAAAGGTATGGTCAGTTAAAGCAGAAGATCCTCCCATGATTTTGAATACTATGTATCATGGATAACAAGGGGATGATGACCCTCCCTTTTATATTTCTCTTGCTATGAATAGTCTTCGCCTAAACAATTGCATGTTATATTTAGGAGCCTCGGCAATTATGAGGTCCCTGAAAGTCATGAAGCAACTCGTTTTGAAGACAACACACCCGTATGTAAATATTTGTCGCATTGATTCAAAAAGGGTGAAAGTGTACTTTCTCATAGAAGATGTGGAGGTGTATCTACTAGATTTCCCTCATATTGGCCTCATCATGAACATAGTGGTTGATTTTCCAGACACTTGGTGCATGCTTTTGTCGAGAAATTGGGCTGCTACCCTTGGTGGTTTTCTCAGCATGGATCTCACTCATGCACACATTCCCATGGGGGATGGTACATTTGAGATTATATATAGCAGATAGGTGGTCAAGGAACATGTAATGGATCTATACATCCCAAATTATCATAGTGAGTGTGATTATGATGTGCCTCGATGAATCATTGAGTATGACCCTCAAGATTTTTCTTTTCTACAAGAAGATTTCATAGACACATTGCTTCCGAGGACAAACAAATACAAATAAAATATTGCAATATTCCAAGGAAAGGAGCCCGGTTCCATCAAAATACTTAAGAAATATGAATCCAAGAAATTTACTAAAAAGGATAAATTCATCAAAGGCATGGTTAAGGTGAAACCTCCTAAACAACCATATATTTAGGATATCCCATATGTATATTTTGATGAAGGGAACTTAGCGCTCATGTTGGATAAGAAGAGGGGTGAGGCTAATTATGACTAGAGGAACAATGTTTCATGGCATGGCCCTTACATTGTCAATAAGAAGTTCAAGAAAGGGAAATATTACTTATATTCTATGGATGAGAGAAATATTTCATTATCAGTTGATGGGTCCCTTCTCCGACCCTACGTCAAAGGAACCTAATTTCTTTTGTGTTGAGGCCCTAGGTAAGTAGGTGGGTCATTCTTCTTTCCTTTTCATTTTCATCTTCATTGTTCATGATATCTTAGCTGCATTTCATTTTTCATTTTCATTTTTCTCTACTTGCATAGTTTCTTTTATCATATTATATGTTAATTAGATTTTTTTTTAAAAAGTGCAAATTTTTCTTTTCTAAATTGGTTGTCAATTTTAAATTTTTGTGATTTTGATTATATGAACAAAGGATGAGCATGCAATAATATATGCCCAAACATGTTTATTTGTTTCAATGTGTGTAGGAATGGGTCTTACCATGAGATGTTGTGGTTCTCATGTACTCTACAGTGAGCGCATGTCCCCAAGTAGGAGCCACATGTTACCCCCATTTCTAGGGGTAAATAAGGAGATGATGTCTTGAGGCCCTGAGATTGTATACATGGAGTACCAAGAGATATCCCAATAAGTAGATCCCCACATCACACCACTCATCGCCGTGAGATTAATGGCTGCACCATTCACCACCAACTTGGCTCACAAAGGACGACATGTCTTGCTCCATGAGGTAACTAGTCTGGTATTGTGGTAAGTGTCATTTTAATAAATGAAGCATTTAAAAATGTTTCAAAGGGTCCATTCTTGATTTTGAAATGTTTTCTTGGAAATCATGCTATTTTCCTTATTTCACCTTGGTGGTTGACATTGTTGTCCTAGTAAGTGGTCACCCTCATGTAAAGGGTTTCTACTAGGGGGTTTCCTTGATGAGTCATCATATCGCTCCCGCACATATTTTCTACTTTCCATGTTTATTTTCCTTTGTTTCCTCATATTTTTGGTTTTTTAGGCCACATTGACCCAACAAGGGTTGTACCTCATTTCATGGGAAGAAGGGGATAAAGTCCCAGAAGCTTGTAGATGGAAAAAGATAAAATAAAATCATAACCTTCCAGATGCTCACCAAGGGATCCCAAGAACAATGAAATGTTTCTCAAAAAAAATTGAGGGACCTGTAAAATAAATAACTAATTAAACATGTCAACCAAGGTAGAGCGTGTATGGGAAAAACATTTTATGCTTAGGTAGAAGTCCCACATATCATCTTCAACTTGGGGAAGAATAATGTGATGAAGGTAGAGTTAATGTGGGAAATGTTTTTCAAGATTAGGTATAAGTTCCCCTTTATCTTCAACTTGGGAACACTCTAATAAATTAATGGCAAAAGGGATTGGAAAAATATTGCATCACAGACGAAGTGAAACACAACCTCTACAGAGGCACCCATAAATGAGACATTATGATCCCTTGTATGTTAAGAAACCCCATGACCAAAAGTCTTACCCCCATCCACCTCATACTCTTCACATGACTTAGAGAGGGTCCACCTAGGAAACACTACTTGACTTGGGGAATGATTCACCCAATAGGTCACCATGACAACCTTCCCATACCTAAATTTGGAAATTTGCATAAGGTCTTTGAGAATTATTTTATTTTGAGAGGGGGGATTTGATTCACGTGTTTGCATGTTTCCTTTATTATATATGTCTTACTTGACATGATGCTTGTGACTTGTGATCCCTTAGAGCAATAATTTGCTTGTCTTTGCAAGGCCTTGATAGGTGTAATTCATTTCATGAAGGCACAAGGTAACTTGGACCTTCACTTGGGGAATGGATCCCACATGATGGATGTTTCACCCCCTATCCTTGGACAGTTGGATGATGAACGTTTACTTTAGAGGAATGAGATGACACCTGGAAGAAGCAGAGCTAGCCCCCTATTACCCAATGTTTGATCTCAAAGGCTCAAAAATTCTCTTTTTAGGGCATGATGTCACACTTGGGGATAGGGTTCGGTGCTGATGGTGATGATTTGATGATGAATTGGCATAGTTGATGGAGAGAAAGACACTCGGTAGTGGAATCGAGCGCTTGGAAAGATGGCACATGGCCTTTAGAGGCCCAATGTCTCCCTCAACATCTCAATGACTTTCTCAAAATCCCAAAACGTCACCCCTAAAGGGCATGGTGTCATCGTTAGGGATTTTACTTTTTGTGAATTTGAATTATTATCTTGTAAAGGGGAAATTAGAGGAGGTCGACCTCCCTAAATTGTGTTTTACCCTATCTAAAGTGGAAATTTGTTTTTGGATGACCTTGTATAAATAAAGGTCATTTCATTTCATTTTATCATATCATAACAATTGAGAATTACATAAGCTTGGCTGAAATTTTCACCCTCTTTGGGAAAATTGCATGTCTCTCTCTTGTGCAATTTTTTTGTTCTTGATACTTGTCTCTTGGAGGAAAATTGGTGCACTACCTCTCTTGGTCCTTGTTCTTACTTTGTTATGGAATATGCTTGGTAGATGAGGGTTTATCTTGTTATATTTGGAATTGGTAAGGAATTTTTGCATATTGTTGGTGTTATTTCTTGTTTCATGGTTATTATTGTCTAAACCCTTTGGAGGAGTATAAGGGCATACACCCTCCACCAAGTCTATCATATTTTTTGTTGACTAAGCTATTGCAAAGGTTGCGAGGAGGAGTAAAAGGACTTACACCCTCCTAGATTTACCGTGTTAGATTTACTTTCTCTATGAAGTAAAAAGGATTACACCCCTAGATAAGTAGTAGATATAACCTTACACAAGAGACTCCATAACCCAAATGGAAAGGCACTAATCTAGTTTGCATTGGAGAAATAAAATCATTTGCATTGGTATGCGTGAATTTAAGAGATATTGTATTTGTTCAAATTGGAATATTTTCTTAGTGCTATAAGCTTTCTTGAGCCACTAGGGTGTCTAAATTAGCCTTGTAACTCTCTTGTTGTAATTAATTTAATGCTACAACCATTAGGGATGCAATAAAACTCACTTAAACTCTTTCATTTCTCATTATTATACCATTAAAATTTTCTTGCAAGCTGCCATAACTAATCTACTTGTCATTGGCTATCTTTTGGGTGGATTGTTTGTTGATTTTAGTGGTTAGATTTTGCTTAGGTAAAAATTATTTGCTAAAAGCACTTGGATGTTATAATAATTTACTGATAACTCCTAATAAACAGTTGTAAATTCCATTGAAGTCTTGTTCTATTCAGTGGAAGTTAAACAAGTCATTTCTAGCTTAGTTTCTAGTATCTTTTACTTGAATTTTGGCAACATATTTTGCAGCCACTTGCTAGTTTACTTTGCTGATATAAATCTGATATACTGCTGAAATTTAGGACAACAATATTTCCTCGCTTTTCTCCTTCGTTATTTGTCTTGTATCTCGATCTATTGTCTTGTTCTGGGAAGGGATGAAATTTTGGTGTAGGTACTCAACACTTGGAAACAATTCTTCAGCCACAATACTTCTTCTCCAAGCCTTTATCCATCTCAAAAACTAACCTATAGGGTTTTCACTTACCATTTCTTCACTTTCCATATTAATCCCCTTAGGTTCATCAAGATTCCCCCCTTGTAATGACTTATCATCACTAAAGTGAGGGGAGTTTCTATCTAAGGTGATAGTGGGTAGGTACTCTCATAGTTGTATCACTCTTTTGGATTGGGTCGGGCTTTTCCCAACCTACAATCTGTGCGATAACATGGCCCTTATCATTGAATTTGATTTTGAAATTTGGTAGATTAAAGGTAAGGAGAACTAGGTATTAGATGCACTTAGCAGAAGTATGAAAATACTTCACATTGATGCCATAAGAACATGTGAATCAAATGTCAAGGAAAGAATTATAAAAGAATAAGAAGAATATGAACACTTCAAGAGTGTAAAAGCTTGCTTGAAACTTGAGCCAAATGGGCCAAAGTACAGTGGATAGAAGCTCCTGGAGAAAAAATTATTGACCTACAATGGAAAATTGTATGTCCCTTGTTTATCTTACTTGAAGAGGCTCATAATAGATGAGCTTTGTAAAATCCCATATTCTAGCCATCCTGGATACAAGAAACTGATAACAACCACAAGAAAGTTGTATTATTGGTTGTGAATGAAAAATGACATAGTTGAGTACATTTCCAAATGCTTGGAATATCAATAGGTCAAAGTAGAACATAAGCACCCATCAGGATAGTTGCATCCATTTCCAATTCTAAAATTGAAATGGGAAGTAATCTCAATGGAATTTATCATGGCACTATCAAGGACAAAGAAAAAAAAATATTTGATCATGGTGGTTGTGGATAAATTAATCAAGGAAGCTCACTTTATTCTAGTGAAATCCACCCACAAAGTAATCGACATTGCTAGTGTTTTTATGAAGGATATTTTCAGTTTGCATGGGATTCCAAAGATGATCATATCAGATTTGGATGCCAATTTCACTTCAAGTTTTTAGAAAGCTTTGTTCACAGGTTTTAGGACTCAATTAGCATTTAGCACAACTTACCATCCCCAAAATAATGAAAAAAGAGAGAGGTTGAATAGGGTGTTAGAGGACATGTTGAAGATGTATGTAATGTATCAACCCAGGAAGTGGGAAGACTACTTACCCTTAGTAGAATTTTCCTACAAAAATGGTTATCATGAATCGTTAAAGATGAGCCCTTTTGAGGAATTATATGATAGAAAGTGTAACATCCCAATCAAATAGGATAATATATTATATTGGATCACTCTTGGACCACACATGTTAAACAAAATGGAACTGGAAGTAGGAAAGATAAAACATAATTTGAAAGTGGCTCAAGACATGAAGAAAATTTATGTAAACAAGAACAAAACTCAAAGGGAGTTCAAAGTGGGGGAACATGTGTATCTCTGGATCAAGCCTAAGAGAATCTCCCTAAGAATGGGAACTTGTGCCAAGTTGGAACCATGGTATTGTGGACCATTTAAAATTATTGAGAGAGTGGGACCAGTAGCCTACATGCTAGCCTTACATCCCACATTAAAAGCACACAATGTTTTCCATGTATCTTTGCTTAAGAAATATGTTCATGATGCTAATCATGTAATTGATTGGTCTGTGATTTAGGTGGAACCCGAGGGATAATTTCAACCCAAACCTCAATGCATAATAAATAGGAAAGAGACCCTCCTTCAGAACCGATCCATGACGCAATTCAAGGTGTGATGGAAATAGTTTGGAGCAGATGATGCCACTTGGGAGTTAGAGGATGCCATGAGAAGGCATACCCATTTTTGTTCACTATTGTACATAGTATTTATGTATGCAAGTAGAACACCGAGGAAGGTCTTGTTTTAAGGGGAAGAGGAATGTAACACCTCATTTTCCCTAATATGTAAATATATGTCTAAATGTCTCCATGAGCCATAGATAATATGTTTAATGTTTTGGACCATGATGAACAATTAAAATGATAAAATGCATTTTGATGATAATGAAAATAAATTTTTGATGGGTGGATCACTTACAGAGAAAATGATCCCATGAGAGTGAAATGGTGAGAAAAGATCCTTTCCAATCTAATATTCAAGAAAACCCAGATTGCCCATTTTCCCCACAATTTCAGTTAACGAAGAAAGTTGGTAGTTGAACTACCATCTTCTGTAAGAAACGAATATCAAGATTACATACAAAAATATCAGAATAAGTACTCAACACCTTGCAAAAGATAGAATTTCAGGTAATAAGACTCTTTGAGGGGGCAACCTCCTTTACACCACATAAATTTTTAAATACCAGATGATTCCAAATGAAAATGTCTCCTTAGTATATATAGGAGACTAGGAGGTACAATTACAACTAAAACACCCAAGCCGACATAAATAAAATAACATTACTAATTTAATATGCCCCAATTAAGGGGTAATGTGCCACTATTTAGGGCTTATCATGCCCCTCCCCCTGATACACATGTTGTTAGCAACACTTTAGTAATTATGGACGCTTCTGTATAAAAGACTCATCTTCCCAAGTGGAATCTTCAGCAGGTAGTTTGCTCCACTTAATGAGATACTTTTAAATGGATCTATTCCTCAGCTGGTGAATTCTTGTGTTAGTGATGGATTCAGGCTCCAATATGATTTTTCCTTCCTTGTCAAGTTCTGGAAATATAGTTTGAACTAGGATATTGTCGCCTATAACCTTATTTAAGCATGAATCATGGAAAATTGGGTGTACTCATGAGGATGCAAGCAACTCCAATTTGTATGCCATAGTACCAATATTTTGCAATACCTTATAAGGGCCATAATAATTTTGTGATAATTTATTATCCTTCTTGGCTTGCTTGATGTAGTGGCCAAATAAATTAAACATCCATTAATTCTACTAACATAACAGTAAAGTTCAATAATTCCTCTATATTGAGAAAATTAGTAAAATTCAAAAATTTCTTTAATTGAGCACATTCACAGCACATTCGCATATAGATTTATCCACAATTAATAAAATTTTATAGAAAAATAAAACAAATACACAATTTTAAATACCTGGGTCTGATGCTAGACCTCCGTTTGTTCGCTTGCCTTGTTGACCGCTGCTGCACTGTGTAAACACTACCCAAACCTACTATCCTCCCTACCAACTAGGACAACTACCTAGCTCTAGGATATCATATGGATATCCTGGCCCCCGTGCCCAAAACCTCCAGCAAACCAGTGCCTGTACTGATCCAATCCCACTCCAAAACTCAACTCCTCTCTGCAAATCCAAGAGCCCCCAAAATCAATCCCCCATCTCCCGTAGGAATGATCCCCTCGTAAACCTCCTTCCCCTCCATATTCCTCCTTCACCGACTTCCCCTCCATATTCCTCCTTCACCGACTTCCCCTCTCATTTACTTCCCTACCTACCCATTTATTACCTTATCTTATCCTTTCATAGTTAATGCCCCTTATCCCCTTTATTTATTATTTTATCCTATATTTAATGTCCTATCCCTTCCTGAATACGTAAGCTTATTTTAACAGTATAATTTGTTATCCCTTTTAAATTTAATACCCAAGTTATTGACTATAATAGGTAGTTAATTAATTAATTAATTAATCAAAATTATAGCCTTTAATTAATTAATAAATACTTAATTAATATCATTAGACCAATTGTTGT
>JASDQU010686681.1:35193-47910 GCA_032191745.1 Picea mariana
ACTAATACCATGTGTAGTGGCCAAATAAATTAAACATCCATTAATTCTACTAACATAACAGTAAAGTTCAATAATTCCTCTATATTGAGCAAATTAGTAAAATTCAAAAATTTCTTTAATTGAGCACATTCGCAGCACATTTGCATATAGATTTATCCACAATTAATAAAATTTTATAGCAAAATAAAACAAATACACAATTTTAAATACCTGGGTCTGATGCTAAACCTCCGTTTGTTCGCTTGCCTTGTTGACTTCCGCTGTACTGTGTAAACACTGCCCAAACCTACTATCCTCCCTGCCAACTAGGACAACTACCTAGCTCCAAGATATCATATGGATATCTTGGCCCCCGTTCCCAAAACCTCCAGCAAACCGGTGCCTGTACTGATCCAATCCCACTCCAAAACTCAACTCCTCTTTGCAAATCCAAGAGCCCCAAAAATCAATCCCCCATCTCCCGTAGGAATGATCCCCTCGTAAACCTCCTTCCCCTCCATATTCCTCCTTCATCGACTTCCCCCCTCATTTACTTCCCTACCTACCCATTTATTACCTTATCTTATCCTTTCGTAGTTAATGCCCCTTATCCCCTTTATTTATTATTTTATCCTATATTTAATGTCCTATCCCTTCCCGAATACGTAAGCTTATTTTAACAATATAATTTATTATCCCTTTTAAATTTAATACCCAAGTTATTGAGTATAATAGGTAGTTAGTTAGCTAATTAATTAATCAAAATTATAACCTTTAATTAATTAATAAATACTTAATTAATATCATTAGACCAATTGTTGTTTAGTTATTAACATGTTAGGAAAAATTAATTACTTAATAAATCTTTTACTTAATAATCCCTAAGTATATATTCTACTAGGGTTTTAACACTTGAGGGACATCTGTTTGTATGGTTGTAGTCTTAAAAACACCCAATCCCCTACTTCAAAACTTCTTTCACTACGATGTCGATCTGCTTGTTGTTTCATGAGATTTTGTGCCATGGCCAGGTTGTCCTTTAAGATTTGGAGAACTTGTTGTTGATGCTTGATGTGATCTTCCACTGCTTGAACCTTAGATTTTTATCTTAGAGAAGAAGTGATTGAAGGAGGGTGGTATCCATAGAGTGCCATAAATGGTTTCATTTTTGTTGTTGTATGAAAGGAAGTGTTATACCACCATTCTTCCAAGGGTAACCATTTGAACTATTGTGTTTGTTTATCAGAGACAAAGCAACAAAGGTAGGCTTCCAGACATTTTTTCACTATATCGGTTTTTCCATCAGATTGAGGATGATAGGATGAGCTATGAGCCAATTGAGTACCCAAAAAAGAAAATAATTATGTCCAAAAATGTTTAGTGAAGATAAGATCTATGACACTTACAATAATCTTGTGGATTCCATGTAGTTTTTGAACTGCCTCCATGAATGTGGTGGCAACTGTACTGGCTTTGAAGGGATGAGAGAGTGCACAAAAGTGTGTGTACTTGGTCAGTCAATCAAGAATCACCATTATGACACTCTTTCCTTCAGACTTCGGTAACCCTGTGATGAAATCCATGGAAACCTCCTCCCAATGTTGACTTGGGATGGATAATGGTTTTAAAATACCTAGGGCCTTAATTTTTTCCACCTTATTTTGTTGGCAAACCAAACATTCTGTGACAAACCTTTGAACATCAATTTTAAGGCCATCCCAAAAAAAATCCTTCTTGACCCTATGGTAGGTTTTCAAAAATCCTAAGTTCCCTCCTATCAGAGAGGTGTGCAATTTCAATAGTACCTTTTGTTTGAGTTGGGAGTTCTTACATAAATATAAGTGATCTTTGTACCATAGTGAATCATGTTTCCATGTAAATGTATCTGATGCAATGGAATCCTGTTGCAAACTTTGAATGAGAGTCCAAATGTTTTCGTCATTCTTCCATTCATCCCTTGCTTCTATTATCCAATCGGGTTGGATGATCGAGATAACATAGAGAAAGGCCTCAACAACTTCATCCTTTCTTGAGAGTGCATCTGCCACATATTTTTCTTCCCTTTTTATAGATGATTTGAAAATCATAACCCAATATCTTGGTCACCCATTTTTGTTGTTCTTCTGAAGATAGTCTTTGTTCCAAGAAGTATTTAAGACTATCATGATCTGTTTTGACCTTTAAGTGCCTACCTATTGGGTAAGGGCACCATTTCTTCAATGCATGTAGTATTGCCATCATTTCCTTCTCATAAATGGGTTTGTGTAAGTCCTTTCCCTTGAGTGGCCGAATTTCAAGAGCCAGGGGCCTTCCTTCTTGCATTAGGACAACACCAATGCCATTTCTCGAGGCATCACATTCCACAATAAAGGTTTTTGTGAAGTCTGATGTGGTCAAGACTTGATCTTTTCACATGACCTCTTTAAGTTGTTCAAAATCTTTATTTGCCTCTGGAGTCCATGAAAATTCATCCTTCTTAGTTAGTGTCGTTAACGGTGTTGATATTCTCCCATATTTCCGAACAAACTTGCAGTAGTAACCTATCAAACCCAAAAATCCTCTAAGATTATTCAAATGTTTTGGGAATCAGCTAGTCCATAATGGCCTTAATCTTGTTAGGGTCTACCTTGACACCTTCATGAGATACAATATGACCCAAATAATCTACCTCCTTCACCCCAAAGAAACATTTGGATGGTTTATCATATAGTTGTTGCTCCTTTAGTAGTTGTAGCACCTTGTCAACATGTCGCACATGATCCTCCCAAGACTTGTTATATATTAGTATATCATCAAAAAATACTAACACAAATTTTCGAGGGAAGGGATTGAAAATGGAATTCATCAACCCTTGGAATGTGGAAGGTGCATTTGTAAGGCCAAAAGGCATGACCAAACATTCATAATGTCTTTCATGAGTTTGGAATTTTGTTTTTGGGATATCGTCTTCCTTCATTCTAATCTAATGATACCCTGAACGAAGATCCAACTTTGTGAAATAGATTGCTTCATGTAGTTCATCTAACAATTCATCAATGACGGGAATGGGAACTTATATTTAATAGTGATCTTGTTGAGCTCTCTATAATCTGGACACATATGCCATGAGCCATATTTCTTGAGTACCATTACCATCGGTGCAGAGTAAGAACTTTGACTAGGTCTAATAATTCCAGCCTCTAACATTTCTTCAACAATATGATCAATTTCACTCTTTTGGGCATAAGGGTATCTGTACGGCTTGATGTTAGGAGGAACACTCCCAGGAATTAGGTGAATATCATGATCATGATTTTGAGTGGGTGTAAGACCTTTGGGAATATCTTCAAATAGTTTGGAATGCTTATCAATGATCCCTTGGAGAACTTAGGGAATATATGGTTTAGATGTTTGAACATATAGTGAGCATAGTTGTGCAATTACACCTTGATGCCCCTTTTTCAATACTTTTGTCATGCCATTAGAGCTTATCACCTTATTAGGTTTCCTTGTGATACCTCTTAACTCAATTTCTTTTCATTCCAATGAAAATTTCATGAAAAGTTATTGAAATTTAAAAGCCATTGTTCCTAATGATTGTAACCATTGGACTCCTAGTATGACATCAGCACCACCCATGGGTATATAAATTATTGGACTATTAATTACATATTCCCCCATAGTAATATTGATATTATTTCATTTTCCTGAGCAATTGATAGTTCCTCCATTTGCAATCATTACTTGAAACTCTGGTGTTGGATATACAAAGCAATTGAGAGCTTTGGCTAATTTAAAGTGAATGAAATCATGAGTACTACTGGAATCAATTAGGACTATTACATTTTTCTTTTTGATATATCCTTTGATCTTAAGGGTTTGAGGAGTGCTAATTCTAGCCAATGCATTACACGATATCGTGGGAGTCAACTCTTTAGAAGAAATCACTTCTACATTTTCATCTTGAGATGGTTCTTTTTCTTGTTCTTGTTCTTCTTCCTCTTCATAATATATGTAGAATAATTTCTTCTCACCACACTTATGTCCCTTACTGTACTTGTTGTCACAATTAAAGCATAAACCTTTTTCTTTTCTTTCCTCCAATTTTTGAGGTGTCAACCTTGTAGGTTGAGGTGTTTTAGAAGAAGGAAAATTATTCTCTCGATAGATGTTAGGAGTGGTCCTTCTAGTATCCATAACCATATTTTTACTTTCAACATTTTTTGCCACCCTAAATGCATTCTACAATGATTTGGGTTCCCAAAGACGAACCTCATGTTGAATGTTATCCCTTAAATTTCCTATGAATACATCAACCAAGTGCTCATCTGGAATATTTGTTACCTTTATATTCAATCTTTGGAAGTTCTCAATGTGCTATGTAACTGAACCCTTTTGCTTGAGATTTATCAATTGGCTAAATAAGGTATTTCTCCTTGTATCCTCATATTGTGCTATCATTTCTTCCATGAAAATTGTCTAAGTGACAAGTGATTTGCGAGAACAAAGCCATCAATACCACACAAATTGATTGGGTTCTAAATATAAAGAAGCAATATGTATCTTTTGTGTATGTGNTGAAGTATCCATGTGATTGGGTCCTTGCCATCAAACTTCCTCATATCAATCTTAGGAAAGTGGTTGATCTTCAACCCAAGGTTATAGTTTCTCCATTCTTGATTCATCTTCCTTGTGTCCTCATCAGGAATTTCATGGGATACATTTTCACTTTCAGGTGTCCTCTCTATTAGGAAATTTTTGAATCCTTCCATGATCTCCCTTTTTAAACCATCCATCTTAGTATTCATTATTGTCTCCAACTTAGCTTCAGTTGAATCCATCATCCCTTATATTTCATCTTTTGTTACTGTCTTCTTTTGTAAATCATTTATGTCCCTACGCATTTCTTCACCTTCATCAAGAGTCCAAGTAGGACTGTCTGGAGGATTATTTGGTGTAGAAGTTCCCTTTTTTGGTGGCATGTTGTCCAAGTATCACTTTAAACCTCGATTTTGAGGTGGTTCTGCTAGACAATCTTTCTCTTGTTGTATCTCCACAATTTTGGCCCTTCTGGGTATGCAATTTTTTTTTTGTAGTTCTCTGATATTTCTTCTCTGCAATTCCACAGGTCTGATCAAAATTGGATGTGCCAAGTGGAATTTATGGTAACTTCCCCACAAATTTCTGATTTTTGGCCTTTCTGGGATATCTCACTTGTATAGAGTGCCCCACACAAAATAATTGATATACAATTCTGAAAATTATACCAGATATAATACAGACTATACACTATCCAATGCAACTGGTCTCACTCAATTTCGATACTCGAGGAATAATTTATGATTTTTTTACCCGGAACACCTTCTTGAGACTAGTCAATAGAACTAGTTAGATACCCTATATTCCACAGGGTGCATCTACAAATGTAATATGACCCAGAATCTAAACTTTTTATCATAGATACCTTAATAATATTTTCGAATATTTTCTAGATTTCAGTGTCTGAAACGTTACAGAAAAAATTTCATAGCGAAAATTCCGCGATGACTAAATTCAGGATGATTCCATAACCCTATCTTACACAGGCTGTATCTACAAAATTATAAGGCCTAAAGAGCTGAAATTTGAACCCAACGTACCTTGATCCATATACTAATTATCCTCCAAGGGGTTCTTTCTGAAACACCATAGAAAAAAAGTTATAGTGAAAATTACAAGGTGTCTCAGATGTAGCAGCGAAACCCCAAGACCTTGAGCTCAGATACCAAATGTTAAGAACCAAATATCAAGATAACATAGAAAAACCTCAGAATAAGTACTCAATGCCTTGAAAAAGATAGAATTTCAGATAATAAGCCTCTTCTAGGGGGAAACCTCCTTTACACGACATAAATTTCCAAATACCAGATGATTCCAAATGAAAATGTCTCCTTGGTATATATAGGAGACTAGGAGGTACAATTACAACTAAAACACCCAAGACGACATAAATAAAATAACATTACTAATGTAATATGCCCCAATTAAGGGGTAATGTGCCACTATTTAGGGATTATCATCTTCCCACAATTATGGGAAAGAAAGTGGGGTTGTACCAAAACTTCCTTGCTTCAGAAGCATGAGAAGAAAAGTACCCATCTTGATACTTCTGAACTGACCTCGAATTTGTGGAAAACATACCCACAAAATTATGGAGGTCATAGAGTGGTATGAGACCCATGAAATGGAGGGGGGAATGTTCATAAAACATCTCTGGTGGATATCAAATAGAGGGAAGTCAAGTTATTTGTGTTCTAGGTAAGAAAATAACAAGTAAAAGTCTCTAAACCAAGCTGATAAATGGGGATGCAAATTTTGGGTATTTAGTTGTGCAAGCTAATTGTTATGATTCCTTGAGTCAAGATCGGGCCCTCTTGCTTGGTGGAATTGGATATGTATCTTGCTAATTTTTGTCAGTGAAGGAGAGTGGCCTTCATATTTTTACCTTTGTCAATGAGTGAGAATTTCCATTATGGCATCATCTTCTAGCTAGGGGATGGTCGGATGCAAGGATAGAAAAAATATAGTTGTGCCTATGGTTGGGTGGAAATAGGCTCACCCATCAACAATTTCCAATCTATCTTAAATTATTAGATAATTGTTTCAATATTTTGTGTATTCCATGATAAGTTTATTGATGCTATGGAATTGATGTTTTCGTTATATGAAGAATTTGATATTTTGTTCTAGTAGTGAAATTGTTGATCCATGTTCTTGGTTAATTATAAAATATGAAATAAGTCTAGGAAAACATATTCCATTGGTTGTCTTCTAACTGTCTCTGTTTTTAAAAGGTTGCTATAGGTAATTATTTGTGACTTTGAGTAAGAACAAAGTCTTAGTTGGGTATTTGCAAGCCATTTATATGAACAAATCTCATGTGTTAGTAGTGAAGACTAAATTGTTAAAGTCTTCACAGAGCATCTAAAGATAAGAATGTTTAATTTATATATTATGAATGTTACTCCCTATAGTATTAAAGTTATAGATCAGATTCGGGAGGTGACCTATCCCTAGTTAAATATCAAGCCTTGGGACCTTCTTGGAAGGCTTAGTAGAATGCTAAATATTATGTGGAAGCATGGGTAAAAGCCTTTAACTTCTAGCCAACATAATAGGCTAAATAAGGGGGAGTCCTGAAATGAAAGATTAACCACAATTTTGGTCTCATAAGTGAAGGCTATCTGGTTGAGAGGATAAGGTATTTAACATGAGAAATGTGTGGAATAAAATAAAATCAAGAATTATGTGTCTTTTGTTTAATTTATGCCTTACTAAGACATGGTAATAATGGATTTTTTACCTGGATTTACTTAGTAAAACCATGTTGAAAGGTAAAGACCTCAAATTGTGTCTTTTCCTAAATAATAGTAAATATTTGCATGATTTTAGGTGGGTAGTAAGTCCTGGTAAAACATAATTTTTACTATGGGAAGTTCTAATCCGAAGAGAATTTAATTTTCTGAAATAAATTCAAATGAATAAATATATGTTTATATATATTTCAATAAGGTTTCGTAAGAAAAAAAATTGCATGATGAAAAGAGGCTGGTAACTCTTGGTAATTTCTCAAATTACCATTTATTGTATTCTTAATTTGAATATTAAGAATATGAATTCTTATATTAAAAACTATGAAATTCTATCTTGGGCACATGAGTGGAGAAGCTTGGAATTTTTCCTTTTCTAGGCAAGGAAATAATTTGTTAAGTCTACCAGTCATATGAATCTATACTATATAGAGGTAAAATCTACAACCCCAAAGAGATATTTGTTAGTGTATTTATTCCTTTATTTATTTTCATATGCCTAGTATTAATACTCCTTTCCCTCAACATTATAATAATATTAAACCCCTACCAAAGTATCTTGTATCAGATGATGGGGAAGTAAGTGAGTGTGTGATAAGAAATATAACAAGGGTCGATATTATAATAATATAATATTTAATCCCCCACCATAGTATCTAGTATCAAATGATGGGAAGTAAATGGGAATGTGATAAACAATATACCTAGGGGGGTGATATATATTTGTATATATATCGCTCAAGAAAGGGCGTGTGATATAGAAGAGAACACAACCTCGTCTCTCAGCCAAGAGGAGGAATGTATGGAAGAAATCATTCATATTAATCAAGTTGATGAATTTGTCGTACCAGACCCTCCCCGAAACATCAGGACATATCTGCATAAAGAACAAGAGGAGACCGCTAAAAAAAATGTTGGTCACATAATTAGTCTGATGGGTAAAGAAAAGGAGTCAACATCCCAAAAATACCTTCCCCAACAAATGAGGTTTTGAAGGATGAAAGGAAATGAGAAGCAAGGTAGGCTGGAGAAATTCTTTTGCAACACATTCAACAAGTCTTGATAGAGCCACACAGAGAGAAAAAAATTGGCGTCATCAAAAGTGAGGAGAAAACTCTTTCCCCAAACAAGACCAAAAAGGAATATTTTGAAAAGCATGCCAACGTAACCCATCAGGTTCTGGAGGAGGGGATTGACAACACCTTCATTTTGGAAAACTCCCTTTTCCTTGATGAGGAAAAGAAGGAAGGAAATTGGGGCTTAGATTTTGATGGTGTGCACTCAAGCGTAGGAATAATCTTGAGATCACCAGACAACGAGACCGTCCTTTTCTTATACAGGCTTGAGTTTAACTGCACAAACAACATCATCGAGTACAAAGCCCTTATCCTAGGCATGAATCTTGCCATTGATATAAACATCAAGTCCCTGTACGTAAGAGGAGACTCTGACTTGATCGTTTCACAAGTTAACAAGAAATTCGTTTCTAAAAACTCAAGGTTAAAACACTACAAACATGTTTTCTAGGATTGCATGAAGAAGTTTGATAAATTTTCGATTGAAGCCATCCCCAGGGAAGAGAATCATTTGGAAGAAAACCTTGTCATATCCGCTTCTACCCTAAAAAATTTCAAAGAAATTGGTCTCTATAAAGTGGAAGTAAATTATAGGCCCTCATGACCTGATAACTTGGAACATTGGCAGGTTTTTGATAATGAAAACCAGATTCTGTGCTTTTTCCAAAATGAAGGTGAATTCTCGAAAGCCCGTATATACCTAATGGCGGAAAGGGAAAATATTGAAATCATTGATTTAGCTGACTGACCCTTACCTAAAAGCGTCGTCCCCTTAGAGAGACTTTTTGATCGAAATGACGTGTAAAAGGGGAGGCTGTCAAGCAATATCAATGACAAGATCATTAAATTCAATATTGGCACAAAGGAATCCCCAAGGATGATCAAGTTTGGAAATGGAGTGACGTCTAATGAAAGGGAGAAGTTGATTTCCCTAATAAGAGAATTTAAGGATGTTTTTGCTTGGTCTTACGAAGATATGAAGGCTTATTGAGAAGACTTCATACAACACGCTATTCCCCTTATAGAAGGCATGAAACCCTTCTAACATAAGCTTGGGAATATGAAACCCAAATTTTCCCCGTAAGTCCAAAGGGAGTTGCAAAACATGGTTGAGGAAGGAATAATTGAGCCTATCAAACACTCATCTTGGGTATCCAATCCAGTCATCGTCAGGAAAAATACTGGTGAGATCAGGATATGCATTGATTTCGAAAACCTGAACTAGGCTTCGCTTAAAGACAACTATCCTCTACCAAACATGGAGTATCATTTGCAAAGGGTTACTGGAGCAGAAATGATATCCATGCTTGATGGTTTCTCAGGATATAATCAGGTGTTGGTAAATAAGGATCACCGACTAAAAATTTCTTTCACCACCCCTTGGGGAACTTATAAGTATTTGAGAATTCCCTTTGGACTAACCAACGCAGGGGCTGCTTTCTAGCATGCCATGGATGATGATTTTAGGGATTTGATTGAGAAACTTATAGAGATTTATTAGGATGATCTAACTACTATCTCTAAGAAAATGGATCAACACATCCAACACTTAAGAATGATTTTCCAAAGGTGTAGGGAGTATGGCATTTCTCTCAACCCTAAGAAATCAATTTTTGGTGTGGAAAAAGGCAAGTTACATAATCATATTATTTCTAAAGATGGAATCAAAATACACCCTACCAAGGTTGAATTTATCAAAAAGATCCCTCTCCCTAAAGACAAGAAAGCCTTGCAATCTTTCTTTGGCCAAATTAACTTTGTAAGGAGGTTCATTCCGAACTTTGCCAAAATTTTTAAACCCCTTAATAGGTTATTAAAGAAGGATGCTCGTTTTGAATGGGACAATGAAGGTAAGTTATCCTTCCAACGTATCTAGGAAGAAATAACTATCACACCAGTCATGGTCAGTCCAAATTTTTCTAAGGACTTCATCATATTCTATTTCGCTTCAAAGGACACCATTGCAGAAGTTCTGTTGCAAAAAATGATCAAGGGGATGAACAACTGATTTCTTTCATGAGCAAGAATCTTAGGGACTAAGAGCTTAATTAAACCATTACATAAAAACAAGCCTATACTTTGGTCAAGTCTCTCAAGCATTTTTGAACTTATGTGGGATACAACAAGATCAAAGCCTTTGTCCCTTACCACGCTATAAAAGATGTTTTATCACAACAAGATTGCCTTGGATCAAGGGGAAAATGGGGTTCACATACACGAGAATAAAATTTGGAGATAAAACCATCCAAGATAATCAAAGGGAAAGGTTTGGCTAAGATGTTGACAGAAAGAAATCAAGAATCCATCAAGATAGGAGAGAAGGAACAAATCAACATTGTCATAAAAAGAATCGAGAACAACAAATGGTATTCAGATGCCATTTATTACTTGAAGAAACTCACTTTCCATGAACATTTGGTAGATCACAAGAGGAGATCCCTAAGGCTCAAAGATATGAATTATTGCTTAACAGAAGATGGTCTCGGGTGGAGGAACCCTAATGGGGTGATCCTCAAGTGTGTGCATAAGGAAGAAGCTGACAAATTAATGGTTGACCTTCATTCAGGGTATTGTGGAGGCCATTTTTCATCTCGCACTACTTCCCATAAAATTTTAAGGGAAATATATTATTGGCCCACTATTTTCTCCGACACACATCAATATGTCAGATCCTATCAACCGTGTCAATTGTCTGTCGGCAAATAACGCCTCCCTGCCCTTCCCCTTAATTTAGTCATCATAGAAGCACCCTTTCAACAATCAGGATTGGATTTCATTGGTGAGTTCAAGGACAACTCTAGTAATGGATATCGATGGGTTTTGACCACTACTGACTACTTGACTAGATGGGTGGAAGCTATCACAACAAATAAAGAAATAGAAGAGGTTGTGATGAAGTTCCTTGAGGAAAAAATTATCACTAGATTCAGTGTTCCTGCCAAAATAACCACGGATAACACCAAATATTTTGGCTCGATGGAACTCAATGAGTTTTGTTTTAAGTATGGGATTGTTTTATCACACTCGTCAAATTATTATCTTCAAGGAAATATATTGGCAAAATCCAACAACAAAAACATCATGAATATTGTAAAGAAAATTGTTGGGGAAAATAAGGAAAGTTGGGATAGCAAGATTAAGTATGCCTTGTGGGAAGACCACACAACTACCAAGACCTCCACCCGGAAAACCCCTTTTGAGTTAGTTTATAGGTTAGAAGCACACCTACCTATAAACCTCCAGATTCCATCACTCCAAATAGCTCAATTATTTTCCACAGATAAAGAAACCCGCAAGGGAGAATTGATCAATTCATGGAATTAGATAAAAATCGAAGAATAGTCTTTGATCAAATGTAAAAGAACCAAGAAAAGGTGAAAGGGAATTTTGATCGTAGGGCAAGGCAAAGAGATTTCAAGAAAGGGGACCAGAGGAGAGAAAGACCTGGAATGCATTAAAAGTTTGATAGTGTTTAGTTGGGGTCCTACAAAATAGAGGAAATATCTGGGCCATACTCTTTGTATTTGTCCACTACAAAAGGGAGGAGGATGCCACTACCAGTGAATGGATCCCTCCTCAAACATTATTTTCAAGGTGGCACTTGACTTCTTCAGGGCCCACAGCCCCAGGTAAGTACGTAGGTCATTTGATTTCCTATATTTTCATATTGATTGCTTATGATAGTTTAGATGCATTTGTATTTCATTTTTCTCAACTTGCATATTGATTTCATGTTTAGTTTAGAAATTTTTGAAAAAATGCTAATTTTTTTTTTCTAGATTAGTTTTCATTTTGGATTTTTCATATATATGGATGAAGGGTGATAGAACCACCCTAGATTTTATAGTTTTATGTTTTAGTGTAGGCACAGGTCCACAAGGAGATGTTGTGGTTCTTATGCACTCTACGACGAGTACATGTACCCAAGTAGGAGCCATATGTTATCACCAACTTCTAGGGATAACTAAGGAGATAATGTCTTGAAGCCCTCGGGTTTTAGACATGGAGTACCGAGAGATAACTTGGCCAACAATGTACACTTGTATAAACATCGACCCACCTCACCACCACAACTCTAGGGTCATCACGATAATATCCACCACATCAGCTGGCTTCCAGAATAAATTGGGTCTTTCTCCATGAGGTACAAGCCAGGTATTATGGTGAGTGTCATTTCAATATTTGAGGCATTTGATTTTGTTACATCTATTACTGCTTTTGATTATGTAACATTTTCTTGGAAATTATGTGTTTTTCCCTATTTCACTTTGGTGGTTGACACTGCTCCCTAGTAAGTGGGTCACCCTTGAGGATAGGTTTGCTAATGGGAGGAA
>JASDQU010686681.1:58432-69614 GCA_032191745.1 Picea mariana
ATTTATGGTTACCCCTACATGGGATTCCTTCCGGGATGCCATTAAATAACAATACTATCTTGTTGGAAGCTATGAGGACCAGTACACCAGATGGACCACCCTGCGTCAAGAAAGGGACCAGACAGTACTAGATTTCACCAATATTTTCCATACCCTACAAACCAAGCTGGGTATCAAAGACTCTGAGCGACATCTGGTGATCAAGTACCACGGTTGTTTTCATATATTCATTCAAACATAAATGAAGTTTTTGGACATCGCCTCATTGGGTATGGCTTATAGATATGATGTCAAGATTGAGCAGAAAATTAAGCAGAAGAGGCGAGAGTTTGGATCTGCAAAATCCTCACAGTCGAAGCAGGGAAAAGGAGGCCCCAAACCACACAACAAGGGATAGAGCAAAGCTGTCCACTCTCAGGAAAACCATTCCAAGCTGCAACACATGAAGGGAAATGATAAGATGAAGAAGGAAACGGGATAATAGTGTGAATACCATAAAATCCCTTGGCACAACACTGTAGAATGCTTCTACAAGAAGTCATTCGTGGTTGAGATGAAGGCTTCTGAGTCATAGGTTGATTCTTATTCCGAATCAAATCTAGAAGGACTCAAGTGGATTATTGATGTTAAACCCAGTGCCATTGTCGCTACCATAAAGTCCAACCAAGTGAACCAGAAGAACCAGAGGAAGGGGAATGCCTCTTTCACTCACATATGTGGGTAAAGGGGGCTCCACTTCATTTCATTGTCGATAGTGGAAATCAGAAGAACTTGATCTTAGAAGAGGTCATCAAGTGATTGGACCTGCCGACGACACCACACCTGCAACCCTACACCATCGGCTATCTTAAGCAAGGAAGATATCTTTGTGTTAGCCAACAATGTCGTCTCCCCTATGACATCAAGCCCTTCAAAGATGAGATATTGTGTGATATTTCTCCCCTTTAAGTTTGTGATGTTCTTTTAGGACAACCATATTTGTGGAAGCATCATGTTGTGTATGATTCTAGACCCTAAAGTGTTATTATTACTTTGGGTAGACAATTGTACAGGCTACCAGAGGTAGCGCCAACTACCGCTGTTTCTTTAATCTCTGCTAAGAAATGCAGTAAGGTCATTTCACAGATTGAGAATTTCGTCTTCTTTGTGATCCGTGCTCGCAGTAAGCATAAAGTCATCGCTACATCTGTGGCCTCTACATAGAGCCTCTCTTTGCAGTAGAAGAAAGTGGACGAGATCGTGGAAGAGTACAAAGACATATTCTCTTCACCCACCAGGGTACTGATGCACTGCCAATTCAAGCATCCAATTGACCAGTATATCATCACTCGCTGATGGAAAATGATGAAATAAAGCATCAGATCCAAGAGCTTCTTCAAAAGGGGAACATCAGACCCAACTCCTCCCCTTGCGAAAGCTTGATTATACTAGTGCAGAAGAAGGATGAGACCTAGAGACTCTGCATTGATTACATAGAATTAAACAAAATCACTTTCAGAAATCAATACGCAATTCCCAGGATTGATGACCTTCTTGACCAACTCAAGGGGGAAAAGTTCTTTAGAAATATTGACCTAAAATCTGGCTACCACCAGGTTCCCATCGAACCAAATGATGTCTGTAAGACAACTTTCAAATCTAAAGAAGGTCTCTTCGAATGGTTGGTCATACCCTTTGGCCTAAAAAATGCACCAACCACTTTCATGAGGTTGATAGATGATGTATTGAGACCCTTCAACAACTCTTTTATGGTGGTATATTTGGATGACATCCTCATCTTCAACATAACTTGGGAGGAGCACATATGGCATATTCAATAGGTTTTGAACACTCTACGGAAGAACAATATATATACCAACTTGGAAAAATGTTCCTTTGGCATGAACAAGGTCCAATACTTGGGATACATTGTTGATGAAAATGGGGTACATGTCGATCCCACTAAGATCCAAGTCATTCGTGACTAGCCAGCCCAGACCACACTAATCGAGCTTTAGAGCTTCTTGGGACTGGCCAATTTCTACTGACGATTTGTGTTGGGATTCTCCCATATTGCATGGGCCCTCAACCATGTGACCAAGGGTGGTGGCAGGGAAAAGTTCGTGTGGGGGAAGGAACAACAACGAGCATTTGATGATCTAAAGCATCGCTTGTGCTCAGCTCCAGTACTCTCCTTGATTGATTTGCAACAACCATTTGAGATTGAGATTGATGCATATGACTATGTTTTAGGCACAGTTCTCACTTAGCATGGTCATCCGATGGCATACCATAGTGAGATACTCTCAGATACTATTCAAAAATAACCCACCTATGAGAAGGAAATGTATTCCATTGTACAAATTTGTCGTCAATGGAAAAATTACATTCTGGGAAAGGATACGATCATCCACACTGATCATAAACCTCTATAATTCATACAGACACAGGGGAAGTTGTAGAACGACCTCCATAAAAAATGGTCCACCTACCTACGACAGTTCCATCTCAACATCAAGTATAAGACATGGAGCACAAATCATGTCGTTGACTACCTCATTCGACCTCCCGTGGCTGCACTCACCACTGTACGCCATTCCTATGGACATGAGGCATCTAAGTGGCCCCAACTTTATCAACAAGATTTGGACTTTTCCACCACCTATCAACTCCTAGGTACAGGCGTGATTGCCATCGATTTTCACATTTAGGACGGGTTGTTATGCCATCTAGGCCATCTCTGTGTTCCTGCAAGTGAGCGTGCAAAGACTATTTGGGAAGCCCACTACAGTTGGATGGCAAGACATTTTGGTGTGGAGAAAACTGTGGTCGTTCTCCAGAAACATTTTTATTGGCCAAAACTTTGACAGGACGTCAACAAGTATATCAGATCTTGCATTGCATGTGTCATTTCCAAGCCAACCATCAAGAATCAAGACTTATACACCCCTCTTCCAACCCCCAAAAAGCCTTGGGAATCCGTCTCGATGGATTACATGTCTGGCCTTCCATCCACCAAGCAGGGCAATGATTATGTATTTGTGGTCATTGATCGGTTTTCGAATATGGCCATCCTCACATCCCGCAAGAAGAAAATCACAGCAATAGATACTACCAAGCTCTTCTTCGAATGAGTGTGGATCCATTTTGGGATACAACAAACCATCATCTCCGAATGGGACAACAGGTTCCTCAACACATTTTGGTCAAGTCTTTGGTCATTGTTGAACACCAAGCTCACTAAATCCACTGCTTTCCACCCCCAAATAGACGTCCAAACAAAGGTTGTCAATCGGATGACTGTGCACATCCTGCGCATGTACAACTCTAAGCATTTGCATACATGGGATGAGAGTCTCCCATATGTTCATCACAGTTACAACAGGGCTCTCCATAGCTTCACCGGCCATAGCCCATTTCAGGTGGGACTGGGATTCCAACCCTTGGGTCCCATTGATGTTGCACTACCTCTGGAAACCATAAAGACAAACTCTTCCCATGTTCAGTATGAGACCGATGAAGCCACCATATTCATTGAGCGGATTCAACACATCCACCAATAGGTCCATGAGATTTTGCAGAAAGCCAATGCTAAGTACAAGCAACGCCATGATCAACACAGGGTACCACACCAATTTTAGGTTGGAGACAAGGTCTGATTACACTTGCAGAAAGAGCATCTTACAGGTCCCCATCGGAAGCTCCACCCACTTCACTATGTGCCTTACATCATCACCAAGGTTGTGGGTAACAATGCTTTTGAGCTCAACACTACACCATTCCTTGGCTTGCACCTAGTGTTCAATGTGGACCTCCTTCGGCCATATTTTCCACTATTATTGGACACCTCAGAGATCGAAGAACAATTGACCCCAATAGAGCTCAACCCTGACTGCATGGAATAGACATCCACTGATCAAATAGTGGACACACAAGTCGATGTCACTCGCCGGCAGAGGATCCAGCTTTATCGGGTTGTCAAGGCAGGGCATCTCCTACACCAAGGGAAGTGGCTCACCTGGGGACAAATCCAACAGAAGTTTCCTCACCTAATGGGAGAATTCAACGCAATGGATACCATTGTTTCCTAAGGGGGGAGGATTGATCTAGGTGGATATTGGTGGCCACCCACCTATTCAAACTGGCTCCTCTTGTCAGTTTTTAGTTCAACAAGTTCTTTTGTACTTCTTTGTAATTGTGGGTTCTACACTTCCCAAGCAGTCTGAATCCCTACACATCTTCCAGGTGGATACTGGTAGCCTCTCACCTAATCCAACTGGCTTATTTTTTATGTTTTCATGTTATCACATCTTGTTGTACTTCCAGGGCCGTTTTGGAACCCTAAACAATTTTTTTTTGTCTCACCACAGTAAAACTCTAGACAAAGTTAGATTTTGATGACGTAATGTGTATTTTTCTAAAAGACTTTTTCCAACGGGCTATCACGTGCCTAAAATGGATGTCATATGAAAAAGTTACGACCTTGGGAAGTTGAGGTACCAACTTACCCATAGGGGCCCACATGACTTTTGGTGTTTCACCTCCTAGGGTTAGGTTTTTGGATGTCTAGGGTTTTGGCATTCATGAGTAATATTAAAAAGGACTCTAGAGCTTCATTGTAATCATTCTTCTCAGACGGATGCACGTAGCAACCACATCTCTTCTCAGAGATAGCTACCACCATTCGAGCAAGTGTTTCAGTTCTGCAGTTTTACAGTTTCAACCTATTTCATTTATTCAATAGAAGATATTGTTCACTGGATATATGTGGTGTTCTTCATATCTCTGTGTTTATTATATTCAGTCTATTAATCAGTTTGTTCCACTCCTAAATTTGTATCATTCCCTTTGGAAACACCCCTAAACTTGAGGTATGATTCACCCAATAGGTCATTTTGTCAACCCTCCCATACCTAAACTTGGAAAATTGCATAGGGTCTTTGAGGATTGGTTTATTTTGATGAAGTGGTTTGGATGTACATGCTTAGAAGACTCTTTTATTTATTTGATTTACTCATCATGATGCATTTGACTTGAGATCCTTGGAGGGCATATCCATTTTTCTTTGCAGGACCTACCTGGTGGACAATTTTGAAAGAACAAGCCTAGCTTGGGATTCCATGGGACTTGAAGCCCATAGGTTGGATGCCAAGGGCCCACATGCTAGATGATTAAGACATGCCTTTAGAGGCCTAGAAGACGTCACAGAGAACCTCACCTAGCCCCTACCACCCAAACGACTTTCCTAAGGAGGCCAAAAAGTCACCTTTGAAGGCTTGACATCACATTAGGGCTAGGGTTTGGTGGTGATTGAGGACACTTGGCACGCTTTGGAGGAAAGAACCCTTGGATCATGGAATAAATACATTGATTGAATACCATTGGCCTTTGGAGCCCTAGCGTTCCCTTCTCCAACTCAACGACTTGACCAAAAAGTGCCAAATGTTTCCGAAAAAGAGGGTGACATCATGTTTTAGGGTTTTTTTTATGTGCAAATCATGAATTAAATAATATTTCTTTTTTAAAGGGGAAAGATAAGGGTTGTTGACCCCTTATCTTGTGTTTTACCCTAATTTTTGAGGACAAACTATGTATAGAGCATTTTGTTTAAATAGATATCATTTCTATCTCATTTGATCATAGCTCTCCCATTGTGAGAAGACTGAGGGCTGAAATTTTCGCTAGACTCGAGCATTTTTGGTATCTCTCTCTCTTGCAAATGAGTTTTGGTATTATCTATTGGTGAATGGATGAGGCTAAGTGGTGCGCACCTCTTGGAGGCTTCTTTACTTGCTCTTGAATAGTAAATGCTTGGTGAGCTAGGATTTTATCTCTCTCTTTCTTGGAATTGGTAAGGAAATTATGCACTTGTTAGTTCTTTCTTGCTTGTTCTTGGTTATTGTTGGGTTGAAACCCTAGGAGCAGTATGTTGCATACACCCTCCATTGAGATTCATCTTAATTGGTAAGTTTATAAGTCATTTTTGGTAAGGGTTTCTAGGAGGAATACGAATGTGTATACCCTCTTAGATCTACTCTAGTTTGATTGGCATGCCCTAGGGAGAAAGAGGATTTACACCCATATGAATTTTGTTGATCCAACTCCTTTTTCTAAGACTCCATTTACCCAACTTTTAAAGGCACTAATCTGATTTTTTGCATTGGAGAAATAACATGTTTGCATTAAATGTGTTTTAGTGAGATATCAATCTTGTTCAAGTTGGAATATTTTGTGGATGCCTTGAGGTTCTTAAACCCTCTAGGGAATCTTAGATCTCTTGGTCTTCTTGGAGCTATAACAACACAAAATCTATATCCATTAGGGTTGTAGCAAAACATCTACTTGTTTTGACTTTAACTTGCAATTTAACCGTGGGAATTTGCTAGTAACCCATTATTTTCATTGTGCTGCTAATTGGGGATTTTTTTGTTGGATTCCCTGTTTATGTTCATCGTTAAAAGTTGTTACTATAGAAAATCATTGCTACAACCACTTGGCTGTCATAAATATACTTTGAAAACTTATCATTACAACCATCTAAATACCACTAAAGTTGTGCCAAAGTGTTGAGAACTTATATGTTTCATAACTCAACTATTCTTTGATGTGTTAAGTGGTTAGATTTGCGATAGATTTTTGATTTCATTGTTGATATATATTTTTGTTGACTACTGCTATTAGGAACAACAAGATTAACTTTCTTTTCCACCTAACATATACTTTGTATAGTTGGTTTTCCTTGTGTCTCGGGCAGGGACAAACACTCTCAACAAGTACTCAAGGACTTGACAACCTTAAACCACACCCGAGACTCATCTTCAAGCCTTCTTCCATCTAGCAACTTGACCTATAAGGGTTTTCATTTTATCATTTCACTTTTCGTCTCATTTTCCCTAGGGTCACCCGAGATTCCTCCTTGTGGTGATTCTCATCATCACTAAAGTGATGAGAATACCTATCTAAGGTGACAATTGACAATAGGTAGGTGTTCTCACCCAACCTACAATTTGTGCGATAACAAGGTGAAAATTAAAAATAAATAAATCTAAGATTGTGTTTAAAGGGATTTGATACTCGTCATAATAATATGGACTTAAAATGGATTTACCCTATTCTATATAAACAATATATTTATATAATAATAAAAAATTCAATCATTAACTCTAATTAAAAGAAATTCAATTACTATTAAAAAAAAATAATATGAGATTGACTATTTCTAAAATAAAAAATATATAAACCATAAAATTTATAATATATTAAAGGGATTGTTTCAATTTTTTTTTTGTTTGTTAGTTTGTCCGTGACTTGTGGGACTAACATGTGGGTAAGAAACCGCGACTCAGGGGCATCTAAGCTGGGGATCGCACCCAGCGTGAGCCACACTAACCCTTAACATGGCTGGATTTTTTGTCCTCTCAAGTTTCGAAAATGGCTTAAAATTGACTATTTCTAAAATAAAAAATATATAAACCTTAAAACTTATAATATATTAAAGAGATTGCATGGTAAAGACATTTTTTTTTTCTGAATAAATCTTTTTAATCTAACCCTAAATATATATATATATATATATATATATATATTTTAATATTGTGAATAGGTTTGATATTTAATTTATAAATGTTAAATCGATATTAATATTAACCAATATTCTTTATATTGAGTTTCTATTTATTTTTTAAATATATTGTTAGTTGGTGCTGAAATTTGTTTGTGAAATTTATATTCTTAGTTGATGTTAAAATTTAGATGGATTAATTTTTTTTATTAAAATATTAATAAAATTTATATGATTAGTTGATGTTGAAGTTTATTTTTAAATTTATATTTATTTTTATTAATGTTGAAATTTGTGTGATAAGATGATTTTAAATGGATTTAAAAAAAAATTATAGAATATTTTCATCATACATTTTTATTTTTTTAAATTAATTAAATATTTTTTAAAAAACAAAAATGACTTTTATTAAAAACAATTTTTAATATTTTTATTTATTTATTATTAAATTGATTAAATATATTCTTAAAAAATAAAATATAAGATTTTTTTTAAAATAGGTTTTAAATTTTTTGAACGTTCCAAATTTAGTGTAAATCAATTAAATTATTAAAAAAATAATCTTTTATTTTTAAAAATTGGTAAAAAAATATATTATTTTTAAATTTAAAATAAAATTGAAAATTAGTAAAAATTAAATATTAAATTTAAGCATTTGGATTATACAAACTTAGTGATTCAAATATGCAGATCCAACCATTCTTCACTAAATTTTGGACAAAATCAAAAATTTTTTTTTTTATCAAAAACAAAAAAAAAAGGAAAAAAAAATAAAAAAATATTTTAAACTATGCTTATTTTTTATATGTAATTATTATAATAGATAGATATATATTTTTCCAAATGCCAACTTCGGGGGTGATTTAAATCCGATAGGAAGGAACTTGATCCGTTGTAACGGTTATAAATGACTAAAATAATATAAGCGACATTTCGTGCTCATTAATTTTGAATTTGAATCACATGCCTTCCGGCGCACTATGCTTTTTCTCCTCTCAGTTTCTGGTCGTCTTGGTGAAGGCAGAGGCATGGTTTGCAACGTGATCTCCATCGGCGTCGATCTCTGTGGGTAATGTGAGGTACTGAGAAGTATCATTTCTTCCCATCTATATCTATATTGTTGTTTGGATTATTGTGATTGATTGCAGTTTCATTTCATTTGGATTTGCAATTTTGTAGTTCATTATAATATTTCAAAATATCATAAAACCTTATCATTCTTTTTTATTTCATGAGGATGGCATGGCGTGCAATTTCGGTGGTGGAATTCGCCATTTTCCCATCAGGACGCCATAATCAAGGTGATTGGCGGGCGCGGAGTGCGAGAATTTCGAGGGCATAGAAACGTTGGTGGAAGAACCGGGCCGGGCCGGAGCATAGATCAGATGGCATGGCGTGGAAAATGAAAGAGAGGATTCTTTGGATCTTCCATAAAAATTTAATCAGATAAGTAATTTTTTTTCTTCTTTGAACAGTTTGTCTCTGTGTCTTTCCCTAAAATTATTCTCCAAATTTTATTTTAAAATCTGCTTAATTCATAGTTGACTGTTTCTCTCTCTGTCTTTTCCTTCAATTCATTTCGAAATCTACCAAATTCATAGTTGAGTTTAGATGTTTGTTTTCTATTTCGTTTATAGTTTTCTTAATTCTCCTATAATTTGGAGACCTCTTATTCTGTTATTTATGAATCCTTTAATTTAATTTTTTTTTCATAAGTTGCTTCATGTTCGAACATTAATTCGTTTTATGGATTCTGGGTTTGGCCATCATCCCCGGTAGTTTAATTTAATGCTCTGCTATAGTTTAGTTTTTGGCTTGAAGTCACTGGTTCTATTCCCTTTCATAAAAACCTAAGTCCATTAAAACCCTCAGTTATGTCATAGTTATCGAAACTAATTTATAATGACTTAGTTATCGAAACCTAATTTATAATAACTTCTATTAACATTACTGCTCTCAATTTACCTGATCGTTGCTCTCAATTTGTTCTTTAGCTTGTTAACAGAACAGTACATTTTGGTATTTAAATAGTTTTACTCATTTCCCTGCTCATTCAATGTCTCTCATCCGGCGGTTATAAGAAATGAGAAAGCACCAGAAGCGAGAGATGCAATTGAATAAGGCCGGGAATTTCTTTAAGCTGGAAGCATCTTTCTGGATTGACAAGGGAATGGCATTGATGGTAGTACGTCCTATGTTTTGAGCGAATTCTTATGCTGTCAAAAATCCCTCTCTCCTATCCCGATTAGACAGAATCATTTATAAAGAAGACAATGCTTAGACGGGTGAGCATAATCTGTTCATAATCCTGCTGGTTGTTACTATAAATCCTAGGCTAGTGTCAACAGTAAGGGTCTAGCAGGGAAATTATGACTTAGCAAGGACTTGGGTGAGGCTAAGGTTCAAATCAGGTTGTCTGTCACTATAAACCCTAGGCTAGTGCCAACAGCCAGGGCCTAGAAGGAAAATTATGACTTAGCAAGGACCTCGGTAAGGCTAAGGTTCAAATCCGGCTCGCTATCACTATAAACCCTAGGCTAGTGCCAACAGCCATAGGAAAATTATGACTTAGCAAGGACCTAGGTGAGGCTAAGGTTCAAATCTGGCTGGCTGTCACTACCAACAGCCAGGGCTTAGCAGGAAAATTATGAATTAACAAGGACCTGGGTGAGGCTAAGGTTCAAATCTGTCGGTTGTCACTATAAACCCTAGGCTAGTGCCAACACTCACGGCTTAGCAGGAAAATTATGACTTAGCAAGGACGTGGGTGAGGCTAAGGTTCAAATCTAGCTGAGTGCCACTATAAACCCTAGGCTAGTGCCAACAATAGGCAGCAAAGACAAAGATGTCCAGAAACACATGCCCACCAACGTTGGGCTTGGAATTCTAAACACAACTGCTTCTATTCCCTAAAAATTACACCATGCAACCGCTGAAAATGAAGTGATATTGTCATTTTTACGATGAAACCATGCAAGTATATTTTTGAAAAAATATAACTAAGTCAACAAATAGAAAATAGGTTTTTCCATATGTGAACATCTTTTTCCTCTTAAAAAGTCACAAGTTCAAATAAAGAGGTCTCATACACCAATTTGGTATAGCTTAACCATGACCTTAAAAATAAATTATTATTATTATTATCATGTAAATTTCTCACATATTAATATAAAATAATATTAATTTATTTTAATATTTTTTAATACAAAAATAAAATATCACAATTTAATTTATTAAAATTAATGTAAATTTCTCACATATTAATACAAATTAATGTTAATTTATTTTAATATAAAAATCAAGATATCACATTTTAATTTATTAAAAATATATAACTTTTCTAGGTAGAGAAGTAGAATTCCAACTGCAAGAGAAACGAATTTGCCACATTGGTTAAATATGCTTTGCACACTTAAGATTCCAAAGTTCAAGAGAAAAGAACTCGCCACATCGGCTAAATATATTTTGCACACTTAAGATTCCAAACTTCAAAAGAAACGAACTTAACACGTTGGCTAAATACAGCTTGTTAAGCACACTCGGCTTATTTTCTACCCTGAGGATCATTTACTTTAGTAATATAGATTAATATATTTTGCAGTCTCAAAGCCACGGTTCAATTCCCATTGCACGACATGGCTG
>JASDQU010686682.1:0-14480 GCA_032191745.1 Picea mariana
GGAGCAGACATGTAGTCTGTCATGTGAAATCTCTCAAGGAGATCTCGTGCATACTTGGTCTGAGACAGTTTAATGTCTGTTGCATCCTGACTGATCTCGAATCCAAGGAAGAAGTGTAGTGGACCCATGTCCATCATAAAAAACATGTCATGTAGAATCCTCTTAACTGTAGCAATCGTTGAAGTTGAGCAACCGATGATCAACAAATCATCAACATATAGAACTAAGAGTAGAAGTGAATCAATCGTCCTGAGCATCTAGACATTTGGGTTTGATTTACAATGTACAAAGTTCTGTGACAACAAGTAGGAGTCCATCTTGGCATATCATGCCCTCAGAGCCTGCTTGAGGCCATAAAGAGATTTCTTCAATCGACAGACCAAAGATGAATCATGCATAAATCCATGGGGTTTCTCCATATAGATCTCCTCAGAGAGATCACCATGAAGAAATGCATTCTTCACGTCCATCTAATGGACTTCCCATCCCTTGGCCGCCGCAATGGCAAGTGCCAAATGTATGGTATCCATATTCGTTATTGGAGGGAAGGTCTCATCATAGTCAATGCCATGCACCTACTGAAATACTTTGGCAACAAGCTTGGCTTTGTATCTACTAATATGTCCATCCACTGCGCTCTTGGTCCTGTAGACCCATCTGCATCTGATAAGTTTCCTTCCAGAAGGAAGGGGAACCAGATCCCAAGTCTGGTTCTCAAGGAGGGAGTTGTACTCCTCCTGCATGGCGGATTTCCAGAAGCCTCGCCATAAGACTGTGGATCTGAAGATTGAACCAAGAAAATATTCCTGGAGGGAAATGGTTCAATGTCAATGAGTGCAATAGAAGGCTCCTCGAAATCAGATCGAGTCCTCCTAGTATCGGCTAGATCACCAACAAGATCCCTTGAATCCTGAAGAGTAGTATGTGCCCACTTGGGCCTCTGCTCTGGCTCTGCATCTGCATCTGAATTCTCTGACTCTGTATCTGACTGTACTGACTCTGTATCTGGATCATTTGAGTCCTCTGAATCAGAACTCTCATCTGAAGAAGAGTCGGCATGTGCATGCTCATCATCTCGGACAAGTGGAAGAATGAAGGTGTATGCATGCGGCTGATGAGGTACATGCGAGATACTTTCTTCGAATTGGACACTTTGCTCCATGATGAGTCGGTCCGAGGAAAGATCAATAAGTCTATATCCCTTCACACCATCGGGGTATCCAACAAAAATACACTCAGTGCTCTATGGATCAAGTGCCTTCATCTTTTCAGAGGGAATGTGGGCCCATACACGTGAACCAAAAATACGAAAGTGGGTCACTTCCGGTTTGAGGCCGCTCCAAATCTCGTAGGGGGTCTTATCCTTGACAAATCTATGGGGAGATCTATTTTGGATTTATGTTGCACAATTAAGTGTTTCGGCCCATAGTCTCTGTGGTAGTGACTTTGCATGTATCATGCAAGATGCCATCTCTTTTAGAGATTTGTTTTTCTGCTCAGCAACTTTGTTTTGCTGCAGAGTATAGGGAACTGTGTGCTGCAACTGAATCCATGCCTCATGAAAAAGATTATGGATCTCATGATTGACATACTCTCCCCCGTTATCAATTTGGAGGAATTTGATTTTCTTTCCTATTTGTGTCTCAAATAGGGCTTTGAAATCTTTAAGGTGTTGAAAGACCTCGGATTTTTGCCTGAGAAAGAAAATCCATGTGAAACGTGAGAAATCATCAACAAAAATGAGAAAAAACCTCGCTTTGTTGATAGATGGATGTGGAAAATGACCCATGAGGTATCTATGGATCAAATCTAAAGGAGAGGAAGCTCTTTGAGTCTTTCCTTTGTCGAATTTATCTTGAGGGTGTTTTCCAAGTACACATCCCTCACAGACTTCTTTGGAGAAATGGATGTCTGGTAGAACATCAACCAATATTTGCTTGCTAAGTTGTTGCATATATCTAAAATTCAAATGTCTGAACCTTTCGTGCCAATATCCTACTACTTTCATCAGCATGGGTAAGCAATAGAGTAGACTCTGGTTCAATAAATTCAGAAAATGTATACAATCTAGATTGATGATTTACCTCACCGATAGCAACCCTGGAATTGGTTTTCATGTCGTAGATGTCCACTGCATTTGGTGTGAATGACTTTATTTTTGGTGTCAGAATTTGTCAGCTGATACATGAAGAGAAGATTGACGAAAGGTTTGGGAACATGCAATACATTCTCGAAGCTTCCATTGGTGAGTTCAATCCTTCCTTTGTCGGTGACCTCGACTGGAGAGTTGTCCCCCATCAGAATAGGAGGACCTTTGCATGCATCCAATGAAGAATAAATTGCTTTTGTGGCAGCCATGTGATGTGATGCTTCTGAATCTACGATCCAAGCATCGGGAGAGGAGTTGATGGCAATCAAGGCATGGTTATAATTGTCTTTCTTGGGATTCTGATCTTCTGGCTTCTTCTTCTTGGCACCCTCGGGGATGCGATATCCAAGGTTTTTTTGCTAAAGTATTTGATTCATTATATATAATTGTTTATACATGCATGCAGATTCTGGATGGAATCCTTTATGGTAGTACATGCATTTCTCCCCTTTTTTTCCCTTTCCACCTTTGGATCTGGAGGCATCAGTGAAGGGTTTTGAGTACCCTTCCTTCTTCGAATGTGCATGAGCTTTCCTTTTGTCTTTATCTTTAGATTTTTTATATTGATGGCTGTCATCTTGCACTGTAAGTGCATGCACCTTTGGGCCTTTGATTTTTCCCATGTTGATGAGCTTGGTTTTCTCTTGTGTCAGGGATTCGATAAAGTCCTCAAGAGAAGGCATCTTCCAGGTGGCTCCAGAGGCGAATTTGATTGAATGGAATGTTGATAAGAACACGGAGAATTCAGGACCAAGTTTGGAGAGAATGGTGAGAACCATTTGTTTCTCCTCCTTAGATTTATCAACCCCGCAAGCTTTGAGTTGCAACAGTAAATCCTTGAATTTTGTAAAGAAATCTTGGATATTGTCGAAGCTTTTTGGATCCAATGTGAGTTATTCCACCTCGATCATGTGTCCCCTCATATCATCCTATTTTCCAAAGAGCCCTTGCAAGGTGGTTCAGGATTCATTGGGGTTTTACAGGAGGATATGTGAAAAAGGAGATCGGGAAAAATAAGACTGCAAATTGTTCTGAATGCTTCATCTAGTCGATTTAGATACTTGGATTTTTCTATGGCTGATGTCGGTTTTGTGTCTATATTCAAGGTTAACCTGTACAATCTTCTAGTTCAGAGATGTATGACTATTTTCTCCTTCCATGCAAAGTAATTGTAAGGTGTAAGAATGAATTCTTTTGGGAAATCCATCTTTCCATTGTCTTCAATCTTTTGTACTCGCAAAAAATTTTGTGTAGCTTTTGCTTAGAAGTTCGTCGGCTCTGATACCATGTAAATGTTTTGAACCTGCATAGAATAGATCTATCTAGAAAATACCAAACACATTTGCAGAGAGAAATTGAGAAAGAAGAAGTAAGAGAGAAATAATGGAAGAATTCTCATTAACCGTAATGAATAATGAATAATTTACACATGATATACTCGGTATAACTCAATCAATTCACATTGGAGGAGAAACAATGCGTCGTAGTGGTGTTATAGAGTGATTTGGACAAACACCAACAGTTACAGGAGTGAACTTCCACCTAGTCTAGTCTCTCAGGCAGTTACAGGAGTGAACTGCCACCTAGCTGAGTTAACTAGTCAACCAGTCTTCAGTTAACTGACTGAAACAGAGTGTAATGAGGATTAGATCAAGGAATCAAGGGTAATGCGCCACTCTTCTGATGAAACCAAGGCTAATGCACATTATCATGGTGATGATCCCAATGTTTCATGGTGACAAAACCAATGCAACATCTAGACTCAACTCAACTACTCAAACTGAAGTGTCAACTGAAGAAAATATTCTCCAAGTGGAATACTCTCCCCGAAACTTTAGGAGATTGAATAATGACTAATAAACATAGGAAAAACCTTAGGAACTTAGGAAAAATAAATCCTAGGTGTGTGTGAAGTAACTCCAACACACCTAATTGTAATAATAACAATAATAATTAATTAAAGTAAATAATAATAATAATTAAATAATCAATAATAATTAACTAATCAGTGATAATTAAATTAATACAAATAATTAAATCATTAATAATAATCTCCACATTTTTAATGCTAAAACGATGCAATTTAGACATTAACTTGATGTAAAACTTATTTATCACCATGCTAACGCAATGAAAAAGGAATGATAACGATGCATACATGATGCACAAGTGATGTGAAATAACACCAAGAAGATGCAAATATGACTAAAAAGTTTTGTAATCCAACACTAGTGAGGCACAAAGATAACACAAGAATGACACCTCATCTGAAATATTGATACCCATATCAACACATTATGAAGCTAATACAATGTAAAAAAACATGCCTCTAACACAAATTCAACACAAAAGTGGCTCTATAAGTATTTTTTAATAACATGTGACATAACACGATGCTAGGTAACGTAGAAAATATTTTTGCATCGTATTTTTTTGTCAGTAATATGACACTTTGTAGAGCACATGTCGAAAAATACAACACAACATTGATGCACAGTTGATGCAAAACACGACACTCCTTGTAGCATTGTGTTTCATATCATCTAAGCGTTAATTTTTTTTTCCTAAAAAGCACCAGGAGTCTATGTTAGTAACAATGCTACAACCTTGTATTGTAGTAGTGCATGAAAGATCTCACATTTGTAACATCCTTTGGAGTGAGCCAATTAATTATGGCCTCAATATTTTCTAGATCCACGGGAATTCCCTCCTCTGAAATGATGTGAACTAGGTAATGAATTTTCTTTTGATATAAGTCATATTTTCTTAGTTTTGCAAATATTTGGCACTTTCTTGGCACTTGCAAAACTATCTTCAAATTCTTCTCATGCTCTTCTTCATTTTAAGAATAGATCAAAATATCATTGAGAAAAAAAAACATAAATTTGTCCAAGCACTTGTTGAATACATTATTCAAGAGACACATGAATGTGGTTAGTGCATCGGTGAGACCAAATGGAACCACCATGAATTTGTAATGATCATACATTATTCTAAAGGTCATCTTATGAATGCCTTCTTCCTCAATTCTAATTTGATGTTAACCAAACCTCAAATCAATAACACAAAAAAAACTTGTCCTCCCTTCATTTAGTCAAACAAGTCATCAATTCTAGGCAATGGATATTTGTCCCTTGCTATGACTTTGTTCAACTACCCATAATAATATATAGCTTGAAAGTTCCATATTTTTTCTTCAAAAATACCATAGGTGCTCCTCGTGGAGACACATTGGGTCTGATATATCTTTTCTCCAACAATTCTTGCAATTGCATGTTCATTTCCATTAACTTTGGAGTACTTGTTATATAAGGAGCCTTGGATATTAGTGCAACTTTAGGCACAATATCAATTGAGAAATCAATGTCTTTCTTTGGAGGTAGTCCTAGTACCTCAATAGGTAATACATCTTTGAATTCTTGCAAAATAGGATAATCCTTGAGCTTCAAACCTTATCCTCTGTCAATTCGAAAATATGGGTTGCAGACAACTAGAATCCCTTTCTAAAGTGTTTCTTTAGCTGCAAGATTGAAATCTACCTAATGGAGATGGCCTTTGCAATACCTCTCATCATCCTTGGGTTTTTTTCTTCATAAATGCAATCAAATCTCTTGTTGTAGCAATCAAGCTTAACTCGATGTGATGCACCAATCCATACCAATAAGGACATCATAAAATCCAGGCAAAATGTTAAAATTTTCCCATGTGAAGAGTCCATTAAGCTCATGTGGACATATATCCACCATTTCATTGACTTTTCTCTTGGGTTCCAATGGATAATTGAAATGACTCACTATGCTTACATTTCTTAATAGAAAAAATTTCAATGGCTTTAGGGGCAACATAATTGTGACTATATCTTGGATCAATCAAAATGGAAAGGATTTGTTTAGCAACCTTACCTCCCATCTCAACATTGTCGATTGACGATCTACTTGGCTATCTTCCAATGCAACATAGATCCTAGGAATGGTCCTGGCTACATAACTCACTATTGTAGCCTCTTGAATGTTATGGACATTCCTAGTGTTCTCCTTTTGATGTGAATAGTTTATGAGAAAATTTTATCCTCCACATATCCAACGTCGAATAGGATCTCTAGGTGACCTTCCCACATATTCAACGAGCTTAATTTTGCTTTGTTCCAGTTAATTCTGCTAGGAATTCTTTGCCCAATTCTTAAAGGAGGAGGCTTGAACCCTTTCTTCCTATAGTAAATATTCTCCTTCTTCTTTTCCTTCCACGTTTTACGTACTTTTCACTTGTTTTTATTATGCTCATATAAGATTTTCTAATGTCCTCATATAGAGTTCAAAGTTCATCAAACTCAATTTTGGCTCTGTAGGATTGAGGTAATTCACTTAAGAAACATTGAATATTTACTTTCTCATCTTTGATTTATTTGACATATCCCAATAGCTCCAAGAACCTATTCATATACTCATCCATGGTCATTTGGCACAATTTTAACTCATGGAATTATTTGATTTTAGCATCAATATAATATCCATTAGAGAGATAATTTTTCTAGAAATGTTTGTTGAACTGCTTCCATACAATCCTTATTTCATTGATTTTCTTGACTAGTCTGAGGTGTACCTACCAAATTAAAGCTTTTGAATTCAAATTGAATATGGCTACTTTGGCCTTCATATTTCTGGAATAATCATGGACTTGGAAATGGTTCCTCATCCCTAGGAGCCAAGGTTCAACTTCTTGACCATATTTGACTTCACCATCGAAAGTAGGTGGTTTTACTTTTCCAAACTCTCCATGCAAACTCCCTGTGAAAAGCTTCTTCTTTCTATGCTTGTGAGAACTTTTTTTTGAGCTACTCAATGGATCTTCTAAGGTATATGATTCACTTATAAAGGATTATGGTGGTGTGTATGTACCATCTACATAGGTCTCTCTGTTGATGTTATAGGACCTATTGTGAGTTTGACTACTTAAACTATTGGCACCTCCTTTAGCATTATTTGAACTTTGCCCATGGCAAAAATAATTCTATATATCCGTCAAACTTTGCAACATTGCAACATATAACTGGTTATGTTCCTCTCATGATTTAATCAACCTATCGTTATATGTTATGTAGCTCTATGATTCTACCTGTGAACTTTTCATAGTCTTAGAAATATCAGGAGGTGTGTCCTTATTTCAATGTTCATTAAACTTTATTTATGCATTTCATCCTTGTTGTGTTTCTCCCATGGCATCATTTACAAACTCATATGAACTTTGCACATTTTCCATAACTACAATTCCTTCAAATCATCGAGCAATTAAAAGGCTTCTTCAAAAAAAAAAATCTTCAAATTTCTTCTCTTCTCCAAGAGTTCTCCAGTGACTATAATTCTGCTTAATTTTGTTGTCAAGATCAAAAGTCATGTGCTTATGAAGTCCTTTACTTGTTTATGGCTTCTTTCTCTTTCCCAACCATTGTCGTTAAATCAATTTATTGATGAATCTTATGCCCATTCTAGTCTTATGTAGAACCAAATGCTATGATTCCATTTTGTAATGTACTTGAACCGATATAGGATTATTGTCGAGGTACTTAAATTTTGCTTTCATCTTTTTTTTGTTGGCATGGCCAAATCCACATGTAAAACCCATTATGCAATAGCCACGTTAGAGTTGGATAGTCCCTAAGTGACACCTTAATTCTTTCTATATCATATCACAACCTTATGTGGTCTTTACATGTTCTTTTAATTCACCTTTATGTGGTCTTTAGGTCTTATTGTGTTTTTTTTACCACCCACATAACATATTCTAATTGGATAAAGGGTCCACCCATTTCAGGAAAGTCTCAGTCGCCTCCATGATGGTGCATTATTGGTTGTGATCTCCATTACAATCAACAACCATGATCAATGTGAGTCCAATAGTTCCTATCCTTGTCACACGAGTTATAAAACCCACACAAATCATAGAGTGACGAGTGTCCATTTTTTACAGTGCCCAAAAAGAATAAACAAAGATTCCTTCAACATCAGGTTAAACCCTAGTTATGGATTTCAAAACCAATGATCGGTTGAGATCTGTGTTGGTTGTAAGACCTCTTTTGTATTGGTGTGAAACTATAAAACCCACATTAATCAGAAGATGCCATGTGTCCCTATGCATATGATAAAGAGGCTTAAACCTTTTATCATAGGGTGATCTCCATTGTTGATCTCAAAATTCTTAGTGTACCTAGGGAGGTACCCAAGGAGGATAATGATAGATAGGTGGCCAAATAGTGTGAAAGCAATAATTGTAAGAAGGCTTACTGGAAGGTTCCTTCGCTAGAAAGTTCCTATGAGGCTAGATAGAAATATATAAAGAAGTAGAATCAATGTAATGGTATGTATTGTAAAGTATATTGTAATTGTGGCAAGCATAAGTAATTAATTAATTGTAGCAAACATAATTGATTGTGGAGCGATTTCCTTTCTCAAGGAATAATTAATGGTGTTACCCTAGCTCAGTGGTTTTCTTATAATTATTGTGTTCATTCTGATTTTGTTAATTATTGTGTGGATCTATTATGTGCAAGTTAATGTCTATCTTCCATTTTCAGATATATTGAGTTACACAAAATTTGGTATCGTGGCTCTTTCTTGGGGCAAAAAAGGGAAGATTTTTTTTCACTTTTTTTGTAGATTTTTCAAAGGAAAAAGACAGTAGCAGCATTCAGATCGCTTTCTAAAACATTTTGTGTAGAATCTAAATAATCTAGCTATAGATCTAAGTTCTTCTCTAAAAGTACCCAAGTTCAAAAAAGAATCGTCCAAATCAGAGCCTAAGAAGTGGAATTATCGTTGATTTAAAATCTGTTGTTTTAGGATATTTTTGGTGATGACCACATAGATTGTGAGTGCCTAGATTTCATTCAAACCATTTCTAGTTGATGCAGAGTGGTTGTGGCATTTCATAATTGTGGTCATAGTATCTAATCAAAGAAGTGTTTACCAAGTTATGACCATTTTACATTATCCACCTTAAACCCCAACCACATAAAGGAGCTCCATTAGAAAGTAAGTTTTTTCTATAACCCTATTTTTATTTTTGGGTTATAACAAGCAAGAAGTATTTTACAGAAAAAGATAATGGTGCTAATACTGAAGAATACATTAAAAAAAGGAAGCCAATATGGGAAAATGAGTGGAAATTTTGGGTAAGTTTTAAAAACAAGATTTCCCTATGGTGGAAGTTGCTTTATAGTGACAAGATGATGGCACTTTCAAATGAAGCCTTTGAACAAGTACTTTTAGACAGGTGGTCTCATGTTGGGCAAAAATATAAAGAGAGCACCAAGGGTTCATTTTCATTCACAACCTTCCTATTATGATTTCATGGATGTATTCAACAACACAAGGCATTGTTTCTATTAAATCTAGTTGCAAGCATAATTTCGTCAATGTTCACTTGGCTAAAAGATTGCAAGTTCCTACAAAGCATATTCAAAGCACACAAGTTGAGAGTGAGAATGTTCAATTTTTTGAATATTTGAAGTTTACCATGGATTAATATGTGTTGCATTTATATTTTCATGCTATAGATACGGTTGATGTAGATATTGTTTTGGGATATCCTTGGATGGACTCAGTTAGTACGGTTAATATTAATGTGCAAAAGAAGTTTTTGAAGCTTTGGTATAAGAAAAATAAAATTATATTGCAAGATATTTCTCTTACTAAACAAGAAGGGCCCAAGGGGCACCTGAAGAAGTCCTCATAGGGAAACTAATTGTAGAGTTTGAGGTTGAATAAGAAGAAGATCCTACAAAAGCATATGAAGAAAAGCCTCGGGAAGGGCATAAAAATGAAGAAAAAGCTCAGGAGCTAAATGACTCAAAGGAACCCCATGTTGAAGAGTCCAAGCAAGAATAACCAATAACTAAGGTTGATGAATATTTCCACCCATACCACTCAAAGAAACATCAGTCATCAAGGCAAGAGCATGAGCATCAACAAACTTATGGACCAACATGGAACCAAAAAGGTAACCTGTATGGAGGCACATGGAGGACTAAAAACAATGCATGGAGATATCATAGTAGCACAACGACAACATGGCACCAAAAGAGAAACCAAAATCAAGATTGATGTGGAAAGGAAATAACTGGACTCCATGTTTTCATTTCATTATGATGGATGAATGTCCGTGCTTGGTACCAGTTGGCTACATTGCTTAGTTGATAACATTGTATGGCCTCCTCCCATGTTTCAAGGACGAAACATGTGAATGGGGGATGGAATTTAGTGTACCTATTAAGGATAATAAGGGATGCCTATGGAGGTACCTAAGGGGGATAATGATAGATAGGTGGCCACATAGTACGAAAGCAATAGTTTTAAGAAGGTTTACTAGAAGGTTCCTTCATTGGAAAGTTCCTAGTAGGTTAGATAGAACTACATAAATAAGTAGAAGCAATGTAATAAGATGTATTGTGAGGTATATTGTAATTGTAGTAAGCATTTCTTGTGGAGCGATTTCCTTCTTTAAGGAATAATTAATGGTGTTACCCTACCACAAGGGTTTTCTCTAAAATTATCGCGTTCATTATTTTGTTATCTAATGGGTGGATTTGTTATGCTCAAGTTAATGCCTATCTTCCATTTACAAACCTATTGAGTTACACAACATTCTAGGTTCAATGGACTCCTCATGCCATATTAGAATAGATCCCACACTACTTTCAAAGGGAATCCTTCACTGTTGTTGATCTAGAATATGATCAATGGTTAGTATCTCTATGGGTCCAAAAGACCCCTCCTTCATTAGGCACAAGTTTATAACCTTCACTAATGGGGAGGAGCCAATTGTCTCCTTCAACAACTCTAACAAGGGCCAAGTTATGATCACAAGCTCTTTTCCATTATCGATCTCGATTTATTTGAAGGTACAATTTTTTTGAGATCCAAAAAGTTATGGCCTACACCAACCATATCATGTTAGGTGTCTAGGCCCCATGGTTGGCCCCACTAATGTTAACTGACCCTGATACTTTTATGTGAGATAAATCATAATCACATATCTGGATTTGATCCATAGTTTAGATCTCCATAAGCGATAAAGGCCTCTTGTTCCCACAATGTAGGTTTATAATCCACACAAAAGGGAGAGCACCACACATCCCTCTCCCATGGCCTCTGCTTCATATAACACATATGGCACTCCTCACAAGGTCCAACCCTATCCATTGATTTGGGAATGATTTGACAACCAATATTTTTGTAAATTATAAAGGCCCTCCTCCGTGGGGGCACACCTTTATAATTTGCACCAATAGGACATTGTCACATGTCTCGAGTGTGGAAAGGTCAATCACTCATAAAATAAAAGGATTCTTGGCCTAGGTCACTTTGTGACCAACGTTTACAAGAAACCCTGCCCTTGCATAATTTTGTTTCAATCCTCCTAGACTCATTCATTAGATGATAAGGGATTTTAGCTCCATGTTGTAACATCCCCACTATAATCCCTAGTTTAATTAATGCCTAATGTAGATATGAAATGTGGCTATGACCAAACAATGTAATATGCAAATTGTATTTTTGAATTTTAATCAATAAAATGTAATGTCAGTTGTTGGGAGACATGGAAAAACATGGGGGTTGAATTTTCCACAAGAGAAGGGAGTGTCTAAGAAGGGTCCAAGCGGTAAATTATTTATGGGTATTAATCCAAACCCACATTCTTGAATTTTATTATCATTGTGTATAAACATTCTATTGTATGTTTGAGTGTATGAGAGCCCAATCATCGAATACATGTAAGAGGGTTGGTGTGAGAAGTCACATCCCATAGTTATTGGAAGCATGGGGCTGAAGTACAATCAACATTGGGGAGTGTGACAGACAACTTGATTTGGGGAAAAGAGAGGAAATTTGTATGGGAAAAACAAACAGTTTTGGACAGTCATGTTTTTGAATGAGCACGGAGAGAACGGGGGAAAAGAGGAGCTCTGGAATCAAAACAACAATGAAGGGTGAATTGTGGAGTTGTTGAAAACTAAAGAAACAAGTTTTTAAGCTTGCAGAAGAACTAGGTTGTCAAGCCTGAAGAGTGGACTCTTGTGTGAGTTGCACTGTAACAACAAGTGATTGTTGTTGTTTTACTGGTAGTTTTTCTAGTAGTGAGATTCTTGGTTACCTATGCCAGAGAGACCCCGATAAACAAATGGGAAACCTGATGGACTGAGAGCAATGAAGGGGTACATTCCTTGGGTTGGGCAAGTCAAGAGGAAGAGAATTGGTGGAAATCAGGATAGTTGTAAGAGAATACCAGTGGGTTGTAGGATATTTGAGTTGTGAGTGGATTGTGAGAGACACCCTCTTTTGTGGATTCCTAGCCCCAGCTTGGGGGGGGTGGGACTTGTTGTTGAGATATAGAACAACAATTCTATGTTTGGGTGGAACGCCCGTCCCAAGTAGTTGCTTGCACAATTGTTATGACAAGATAAGTGTTTATTTGTGTTCTATGTTATTTTATGAGCTAAATTGTTGTGTTTTAACTATGTATACGTGAATGGTTTATATGTTGTTGTGTATGGGGTTAATTAGTTGCATTCATGTTTATTTTAGCATGTTGTGGTTACATTTAAATTAATGGAGGAATAATGGTTAAATATGTGTGTATTCCTATAGTTGGTAATCTACATGATTAATTAGCAGAAAAAATCGAGTTTATGGGTATTTCTGCAAGTAATGGACCTCAACTAGGTTGGGGTACATTACAAATTGGCATCAGAGCATGGTTTTATAGCACTCAGGTTGTATGGGCCAGAGAGGTAGCACAGAAGCAGAGTTGCAGGCCATTTACTGTAATTGGTTGACAAAATGTCACCTCAAATTTTTTAGTTGGTTTTGCATAGTCGACCATGGAGGGTCATGGCAGTTTTGGGGTAGAAAAACCCACAATGTTGGGTGAAATCGGGAGAAACAAATCGCTTAGGACCGTCGAATTCATTGCAAGTAGTGTTTCCTTTGTAAATAGAGAGAGGTAGAACATTGCCTAGGAGGAACCGTGAGGGGGGGCAAAAGGTGTTCCATAGGGTAGGGAAGCAGTGCCTATGCCTTTCAAATCTCTCCTTGCCTGCCTAGAGGAAAGCCCCCCCAATATATGCATTGGATTTTCAAGGGAAGTCATTAGCTTAGGGTGCGTCCTTATCTGCATTAGTTGAGTCGTTAAGGGGTTTTAGTCGTTAGATTGGTTGGGATAACATAAGAAGACAATTGAATGATAGGAGTGGTCCTCAAAGAAATACCTAATCTAGCTCCAAATCTTGGATATGCAGTGCAATATGGAGTGGAGCCGTCATTTAATACGCATTGTCTGATCAAATCATTTCCAACTCTTAGTCGTTGGATCCCACAGTAAGAATTTTCGGGAGAATATGTTCAAAATGTTGACATTTTCAGGTAGTCGAAATCGAGAGAATTGTGTCTACCAAATGTACATAAAGTCTCTGCTACTTAAAATGAAAGAGGTAAGCAAGAGCTTTCCAATGAGATATTCTCAACGTAAAATAGAGCTAGTATGAGAAAGTGACAGTTGAAAAAGTACAAGGTATATTTTCGGTACTAGTTTACTTCTAGAGGCCATAACTCCTTGTTCAAAAGTCGGTTTGGGGAACTGGAGCAGTTAGTGACAAGCTTATGGACCATATAATACAACCATGGAGCCATAATTGGAACATGGATACTTGAAACTGTATAGGGTGAAAGAGAAGTCAGGTGTAGTAGTAATGGATAAAAATGAGAAAACAGTGAAAACTTCTACAAACCATACCTTTCATCTCAGAGCTCAGATTTTGGAAAACGAATAGTCGTTGGAAAGGTCTTGAGGAGGATGTTGGCATTATTTGTGTGTTGTCATTGATGGAAACATGAGTCAAACATTTACAGTAAACAGGTAAAAAGGAATATCACCTTGGGGTAGAAGTAATTCGTGATCACTGTTGATCACAATAGGATTGTAACACCCTGTTTCCCCCAGCTTGTAAATATAACTATAATGGCCAAGAGACTATGGCAAACTCCATATGTGTGAATGTTGATTTGATGGACCTTTGAATGAAAGGTAAATGAATGTAAACCTTGTTATTTACTAGAAAATGGATAGTGTTGCATGACTGCTGGAAGGGGGGGTGTACTTAGAAAGACCACGAATGTTATACAAAGAGATGGTGAAGGGAACCAAGAATGGTTGTGTTAACCTTCACCAAACCAGTACTTACTAGATTTAATTGCTTAGGACCAGAACAGTCCTCTGACCCAGAAATGAATTACAGTCAGGCTGGTAGGTGGGGGGACCTCCTCAATATTTAATGAGGGGA
>JASDQU010686682.1:25105-39732 GCA_032191745.1 Picea mariana
AATTCATCATTTCTTGGTTGGATTTGAGAACTACAAGTTGGGTCTTGTATCAGAGAGTTGGATCTCTCATACTCAGTTGAAGTTGAATATATGAAAGGATTGGTTTTATTTGTATTCATTCAAGTTAAATAAATAAAAGAAAGATATTGTATCTACTTCATACAGTTTGTGTTACACATGTTTGTGAATAATTAATTGAGTTGCATATATCTTATTCAATTAATTCAATTAATCTATGAAAGTGTGAAAAGTAGTCAAAAGTTCCAGACATTGATTCACCCCCCCCCCTCTCAGTGTAAGTGTGTGTATCAACAATTAGTATTAGAGCAGGTGCCTTCAACACAATTTAAACACTGGAAGGTAGATTCTGAAGAAATGGGTGGACAAATGGCTCTTTCCACAAATGAAGTCCCCTTATTTGATGGAACATACTACTCTTCATAGAGGGAAGGAATGAAATGGTATTTGAAGTCAAGAGGATCCAGTGTTTGGGATTCATTAGTATATAAACCTTAGTACTCAACTACCTCAAAGAACAAATCCAAAATTGCAAAAGAAGCAAAGAAAAATAATTCAATAATATTAAAGGCAATCCAAAATGGTTTGTTAGACCAAGTCAAAGAAAAGATGGGACATTGCACCTCTGCTAAAGTACTATCATTCCAGCTGCAAAATTCTTATCAAAATAAAGAACAAAACAAAGAAATGGAGAATTCCAATCAGTTTATAGAACAAAACAAAGAAACATAAAAATCCAATTAGATTAAAGAACAAAACAAAGAAATGGAGAAATCAAATCAGATTGAAGAACAAAATACAGATAAACAGAATTATGATCATAATAAAGAACAAAACACAGAAAATGACAATTTCATCAAAGAATTGATGCAAACACCAGTCATCAATAGAGAAAATTACTACATTAAGGAATTGATGAATACCTCAGTATTCACTAAAGAAAAACTATTAGATTTTAAGAATGATGTTATAACTACATTCGAAGTGATTAGTATGGAACCAACAAATGGTCTATATATTGAAGTTACTAAGGATGTTCTTGACCAGCTTGAATACACAGTTATGTGCACTCTTGAAGAGTTGGAGAAACTTCAAAAGAAAGATATGTTTCTACTACAATAGTTAGAACAATCTAACCATGAAGAGCATGAACAAAAGATTCAACTAGAAGACAAAGAAGAAGAAATCAAAAGATTGAAGACTGAAGTTGCTAATCTAATAGAAGAAATGGAAGAATTGAAGACACGTGACAATAAAAGAAAATAAGTACTAGAAGAGACAAAAGAAATGGTCATCTATCTAAAAACTCAAATAGAAGAAGCTAAGAAAAATGAAGAAGCACATAAGATCCAATTAACTAAAAAGGAAGAATCATGCCATACGTTGGAATTGGAAGCCTTCAACCTCAAAAGGATTCGGATAGAAAACAAGGAAGAAATCAAAAGATTGAATAATGAAGTTGTTGATCTAACAAAATATATAGAAGAGTTAAAAACATATGAAAAAATTAATAACTGCACAAAAGTCTTGGATGATATAGAAGAAATGGTCATCAATCTAAAGACTCAACTTGAAGGAGCTAAGGAAAAAGAAGAAGCCTTGAACATTCAGTTGACTAAAAAGGAAGAAACATGTCACATGTTGGAAATGGAAGTTATCAACCTCAAAAAGAATAATGAAAAGACAAAAGCAACTGTCAAATTCCAGAACAACTCAGCTATCCTAGATAGGATCTGGAACAGTCAAAGACCAACTGATGACAAAACCGATCTTGGATACAATAAGAAAGAAGAAGGTGGCAAATGGAGCACCATTGAAAAACATGATAAAGGATCATACTCCTCAAAAGAAAAAGGTACAGTCACAAACCTAAAACAAACCATGAACTTTGTCAAGGAAGGAAGCTATAAAATTCAAAAACAAGAAACATATCAAAAGACATACTTCTCATGTCACAACAGACTCGAGTATGGAAACACCTTCAATGGTTATTGCTTTTCTTATAATAACTTTGGTCACAAAGCACTGGAATGCAAGAGTCCTGAAAAGAAAAATTTAGGAAGGTCCAATAACATAATGAGATGTTGGAGATGCAATTATGTTGGCCACACAACAAAGTTTTGTCATACAATGAGATGTTACAAATGTGTTTGTTTTGGTCACAAATCCCAAAATTGTAGAAAATCAAGAAGTCAATCCATGATAAATAATTCATACAAGTCAAGAAGAAAATCTAATGAAGGTTGGAAGAAAAGAAGAAATAACAAATCTCAAAGGACAAACTTAGAAAAGAAATATCCAACAAACAAAATATTTGATGAGAAGAAAATCTGAAATAGAAAGCAAGAAAGATGATCTGGCATTTGAAAATGAAGAAATTGATGATAAGAAAATGATGGGTGAAGTTCCTAATAAGGAATATGAAATTCATAGATTTGAATATGAAATGGATCAAACTCAGGAAAGGAGAGTTCCTAAAGAAGAAGATGACACAATAGCATATCCTGATGATATCATGCAAATCAAGAGTACATTAACCAATAAAAGAAAAATGCAAACAGAAAATCCCAAAGAAGAAAATAAAGAAGTTTCACTTACACAGAACAATGATGATAATGATGAATCTTCAATAGCATATCAACCAAAAGAAATGAGCAATGAAAATCATGGAAGTTTTCCAATGTAATTTTCATGAACTGTTAAATTTCCCCTCAACAGAAAATATGAATAAAAGGAAGGAGGAAGGATTTTACAACATGATTTGGTGCAAGTACTACAAAATACTACTAAAGTGTGGTATGATCTAAACCCAATGAGGAATTTCCAAAAGAATGAAAAACTTATGAAGAGGACTTAACAAACAACATATGAAAGGACCAATTCAATCTTATTTCTAAGGGATAGAAGTTGAAGTTGGTTTCTGCAGAGTCGAAGGACTGTGAGTAAGATATTAAATTGGTTGAAGAGTGGAAATTAAATTAATTGGTATAGATCAATGGTATTCTTGTGAAAGATCAGAATATCAACGAGAATAAATAAACAAATCAAGAAGATTAGTAAGATTCACACCCTTGTCCTTTAAAGGAGAAGACAGTAAAACCCTATGAAACAGTAAAAACTCAAGGGGAGTGTTTAATTTGGTCATCAAATGAGGAAGTCATTGGATTAGGTTTAAAAGACTTGATCACTACAAAAAAATTAGTATCAATAAGACTACTTATTTGAACACAAAATCCCAAGAGATTGAGATAACAGCTGGCACATTCACTTGAGGAGAAAAGTAGTAAAATTTTAATTCTTTATCATTGATGTCAAAGGGGGAGAAAAACAGTAAAACAAATTTGGTATCAGTATTTGGTTCAATCCTCCAACCTGAAAATGACATTAGTGATAGGGAGAGGGAAAATATTTGTTTTGCATATATGTTGCCATCAATGCCAAAGGAGGAGATTGTTGGCATTATTTGTGTGTTTTCATTGATGGCAACTTGAGTCAAACATGTACAGTAAATAGAGAAAAAGGAAGATCACCTTGGGGTAGAAGCAATTCGTGATCATTGTTGATCACGATAGGATCAAAAATCATCCTATGTTCCTAAAGCTCAAGAGAGGTAGTATGCATAGAATCCACATACATAAGGAGTAACGAAGCATAAGGAATTAAGAGCTTAGGAGGGTTAGCGACTAAAGATCAATGCATAAAAGAATGCACAAACATTAATCAAAGCTCAGAAGAGATGACGCATTTGAAGTAACATAGGAGACATAATTCTTCAAGTGAAGCAATCCTTTTGTAAAGGATCGAGTTACATGAGTCGTTCATTCTTAGTTCGGGACAATCCAAGATCATTAGATCAAGGTGAAGGATAGGATAAGCAGACCCCATAAGACACAAAGTCTTGAAACCCCAGAAGTAAATAAGGGCCATCAGATCTAGGAAATGCACGGTGACCGTTGGATGAGGATAGGCGGGTCCAATGGTGGTCAACTCCGATGTGACCACTTCAATGAAAAGGAGTTTGAAACATGTAAGTTTACTCGAAGGTCGAAGTCACGAACTCTCGTCGACCATCAGATCAGAGGAAGAGCAGGGAAATCCCATCAACCATTGATCTGAGATAAATATTGAACCGTCAGATCACACTAAAGGAAAGAAGATGGTCAACTATGGTGCTGACCACTCCGGTGAAAATGAATCTAAAATAGGTAAGTTTACCCAAAGGTCGAAGCCCCAAAGTCGGGAACTCTCGTCGATCGTCAGATAAGAGGAAGAACAGGAAATCACGTCAAGATATGGAGTAAAAATATTGAAATCGTCAGATCTCGCTAAGGAAGAAGGTGGTCAACTCCGGCTTTGACCTACTCCAACAATAAGCATCTCAGATAAACCAAGAACTCTCGAACCCCAGAGTTCCAGAATAAACAGAAGTCGTCGATCAAGACAAGAAAAGATCTACGGTGATAAATGTATTCGACACTTCAACAATTATCGAAGAAAGGTATAAAAGTGCCAAAACTCCCGAAGACACGAAGTGTAAAGCCATGATCCAGGAGGGAGACACATGGCCCAATCAGATGGTGACAAGTGTTAGGGTCTAGTTGGCACTTTAGGTATAAGAAAGTCACGAATCAAGGTGACACATGGCAGCCACTCAGCCAGTTCCACGTCAACAGTGACATCAACATGCCATGTCACTCTGGGACTACATCCTCCGGGGATATCCAGCTTTTTCTGACATCTAAAATATCTTAAGCGTCGAAGGCCAAAGTCACAAATTAATGTCTGGTCGTTGATCTAAGATCCTACAAAATATTTCTTGATCGCCCGATCAAGTACAGTTGAAAAATAAAGTAAGCGTGAATCGTGAAGTAGCGCTAACCGTTGATCTACTTTGGGAGCGTTCTCAACCATTGATTAAGCATAGTGGAAGGATATCATAAGCGGAGGTGTTAACCGACAGCAAGCGGTCACTGCCATTCTATGATTTATTCAGTAGATAAACCTCTGGAGGATGCCCAAGGGTCCTACAACCAGGAAGAAGAAATCAGAGGGCTACATGTCAACATGGGAAATGCTAAGACAACGTCTAATGGAAGAAGAGGTAGGTGGAAGCCTGTAACAATCAGAATCATGTATAGAGAAGTGCAAAGTTATAGGACAAATAATGAGAAGATTATGAAAGCTCTGGAGGAGATACTTCAGAGTCTAAATATGTTGCAAAGGAAAGCCAGTAAATACTTTGACACAAAGAAAGAAACTAGTGCTAGACAAGTGACAACATCCAAATCCCATAACAAAAGGGATGATCATGGGAATGAAAAAAAATCAAGAAGTATGAGCATGTGTCATCATTCCCTAGATCAATCCACTAGAAAATATCGAGCAAGTTCAAGGCTAGGGAGCAACCCAAGTGTGTCTCCTGTCAAGAGGGAGAGGAAAAGGCCCGAGTCAAACATTTTACAAGGTGAACTTAGGAAAATCATGCCACCAAATTTTAATGGTGAGTATAGAAAGGAAGAAGAGGCCAAGGCATGGTTGTTAGAAATGAAGAAATATTTCCAACTGCACGATTACCCCTCAAATATAGAAACAATAATTACAAACTACCACTTGCAAGGAAAGACAGTTATGTGGTGGGATCATCTTAAGCAAGACAAGCACCTTGATTAGAAGAAGGTTTCATGGAGGCGGTTCAAAGGATATTTCCAAAAGAAATATTTGTCAGAGCATTATTATGAAAGGAAGATGAAAGAGTTATTTGAACTCAAGTTGGGAAGCATGACAATGGATGAATATGAGAATAGGTTCTTTGAGTTGTTAAAGTATGTGGGCTTCACAAAGGATGAGAAGGTCAAAATCCAAAGGTTTTTGAGTGGGTTACCTTCATTCTATAGTGACAAGATACATTAAGATAACCTGAGGACTTTGGAGGAGGCCATAAAGAGAGCAAAGAATCTTTATGAGAAGAGCAGAGGAAGGCCATTCTTCAAAAAAACTTGGAATGACAAGATGAATGGTAAAAAGGAGCAAAAGAAGAAAGGTTTTAAACCACCCATTTTCATAAATAACTCCCAAGCAAATCAACAAGGAGAGTCAACCAAAAATGAACCTAGGATGGCGTATTCATTTGAGAAAAGGTCAACACAGTAGCCCATGAAGTTTTGGGGATGTGAGAGAGATCACTTGTATAGGAACTACCCTCACAAGGGTGAAAGAATGAGGACTATTCACAATATTCAAAAGAATGAAACAGTGGAAGACATGGGAAAAAACATGTCAAAGATTTATTCGGCCTTGGACAACAAGAAAGAAAAGTATCAATCCCCCGTGATTGAAATGGAAGGTAAGATTGATAACCATCCCATAGCAATTTTAATCGATTATGGAACTAGTCATAGTTACATAAACTCTAACATTGTTGAAAGATTTCACTTACAAAGGAGTAAGCATAAGAAAACTCAATTAATTCAATTAGCCATGAGGGCTAAGAGAAAAATCAGTGAGTCGGTTAAAGGTTGTCCAATAAACAAAGGTCGATGTGAACATCATACCATTGGGTTCATACGACTGTCTAATTTGCATGGATTGGTTGGAAAAACACCATGTTGTCCTAGACTATTACTACAAGACGATCACTTGTCTTGGTGAGGTAGGGGACAAGGAAAGGTTCAAGGCATTCAAAGAGTTGTAGTTGTTAGAGAAATTCCAGCCATGCAACTGAAAAAGAGTTTGAGGAAGGGATGCCATATTTTTGAAGCCCATATGGAAGAAGAAGCTAGAGATAAAATGTCAAGAATTGAAGACTATCCGGTCTTGAGGGATTTTGAGGATGTTTTTGGGGAAATCCAAGGGCTACCACCAAAAAGATACATTGATTTCTCTATTAATTTGGTGCCATGAGTTGCCCCGGTGTCTAAGACACCTTATAGAATGGGCACACCAAAATTGAAAGAGTTGCATATGCAACTTGAAGAATTGTTAAAGAAGGGGTATATATGCTCAAGTGTGTCACCTTGGGGTACCCCGGTGTTGTTCATGAGCAAGAAAGATGGAACATTAAGTTTGTGTATTGATTTCAGATAGCTAAATAAGGTCACCATAAAGAACAAGTGCCTCGTGCGAAGGATTGATGATATATTTGATTAGCTAAAAGGTGCAAGAATATTTTCCAAGATTGACTTGAGATCAGACATTCATCAAGTGTGGATAGAGGAAGAAGATGTCAGCAAGACAAAATTTAGGACAAGATACAAGAACTATGAATTCACTATAGTGCCATTTAGGCTATCAAATTCCCTAGTTATGTTCATGTGCTTGATGAATGGAGTGTTCAGGTAATACTTGGACAAGTTTATAATTGTGTTTCTGGATGACATACTCATCTACCCAAAGACAGAAGAGGAACATGAGCATCATTTAATAATGGTGCTAAAAGTTTTGAGAGAGCATATATTGTATACCAAGCTAAGACCACTTTTATCAAAAGAAGATTCACTACTTGGGACATATTATTTTCAGCAGATGGGATAACAATTGATCCCGAGAAGATAGAGGCCAGCGGAGGGTAGTCGGTGCCAAGAAATGTAACAGAGGTCAAACCATTAATGGGTCTTACGAATTATTATCAGAGACTTATAAAATTATTTTCAAAGATTGCAAGCCCAACCAATTCTTTGCAAAAGAAGGGAATGAAATTTGAATGGACTTTTGAGTGTGAAGAGATATTTCAACATTTGAAAGACATTTTGACAAGTGCAACAATCTTAAAGATTGAAAATTTGGGAAAAGATTTTGTGGTGTGCAGTGATGTGTGTAAGGAAGGGGTTGATGGAGTCCTCACTCAAAAGGATCATGTGGCGTGCTATGAGTCCCGAAAATTAAAAAAGCACGCGAGGAATTGTGCTACACATGACTTGGAATTAGTAATCATTGTTCATGCACTAAAAAATGTGGAGACATTACCTCATGCGAAGAAGATTTGAGCTAAGGATAGACCACTTTGGTCTGAAACATTAGTTTGGACAACCCACATTAAATGCCAGAAAAAATAGATGGCTCGAATTTCTTAGTGAATATGACTTTGAAATTAAACATATCAAAGGAAAAGAAAATCATGTGGTTGATGCATTCAGCAGGAGAGTGCATGAAATCTATGCTACAGCCATAAAAATGTACATATCTCATTTAAAAGGCATAATTTTAGAGGATGCAAATTCAAATCAACACTATTTGAAAATAAAAGAAACATTTCAACTAAGTAATTTTCAGCAGAAATTTAAACATTATGAGTTGAAAGAGGATGGAATCTTCATTTACATAGGCAAGGTATATGTGTCGAATTCAAAAGAGCTGAAAAATATAGTGTTCAACTAAATGCACAATGTACCATATGTTGGGCACCTGGGATATCATAAATCAATTGCAGTTGTAAGAAGCCAATACTTTTGGTCAAGAATGAAGAAGGAAGTGGCTAATTATATATCTAGGTGTCTAGAGTGATAGAAAGTGAAGACTGAACATAGGCATCCAGCTAGACTTCTACAACCATTGCCCATTCCAGAATGGAAGTGGGAAGTTGTTATGGTGGATTTTATCACTAATCTGCCCAGAACAATGAAGCAACATGATTCCATCATGGTCGCAGTGGACAAACTGACTAAGGCTGCACATTTTATTCCAGTAAAGACATCACATAAGGCAAGAAATATTGCAGAGATCTACATGAAAAGAAGTTTCCAAGTCACAAGAGTTCCCAAGGCAATAGTTTCAAATAGAGATCCCAAATTTACATCCAATTTTGGAGGGGTTTGTTCAAAGGCTTTGGGACAAATTTAAATCTCAATACAATGTATCACACATAATTAGATGGGCTAACAGAGAGGAACAATAGAATAGTTGAATACATGCTCAGAATGTATGTGATGGATCATCCATCAAAGTGGGAGGATTACATCCAATTAGTTGAATTTTCTTACAATAATGGATATCAAGACTCATTAAAAATTAGCCCATTTGAAGCATTGTATGGTAGGAACTGCAACACACCAATGAGCTAGGATAATGCAACAAACAAAGTTGTCATTGGGCCAAATTTGTTGAAGAAAATGGAAGAGCAAATGACAAATATCAAGCATAATTAATGGCTGTCCAGAACAGGTAGAAAATTTATACAGAGAAGAATAGGGTTTTTAGAGATTTTAAAGTGGACGAACATGTATTTTTAAAAGTGAAAGCGAAGAGAATTTCTTTAAGATTGGGTTCCTGCCCAAATTTGGCATCAAGATATTGTGGGCCTTTTGAAATCTTAGAAAAAATAGGGCTAGTTGCATACATGCTATCATTTCCTACATCCATGAGAGTGCATAATGTATTTCATCTGTCATTATTAAAGAAACATGTGTCTAACCCTAACCACAGAAGTGATTGGACTGTGATGCAAGTGGAACATGAAGGGGATTTTCAGGTGGAACCAATACACATCTTGGACTAGAAATTCAAAGTGCTCAGGAACAAAGCTACATGCCTAGTAAAGGTTCAATGGACATGTTACGGTGTTGAAGACGCATTATGGGAGCACGAAGAAACTATGTGAGAAGATTACCCACGAGTTTTTGTCAATTTTGAAGAAGATGGAAGCTAAAAATGCAAGACCCCATTTTGGGCAGCTAAAGTTTCGAGACCACATCTCATATTCTTAGCCAACCTATGTCGAAGGCCCTTATAAAATAATGGTACAACCTGATGGACTGAGAGCAATAAAGGGGATACATTCCTTGGGTGAGAGGGTTGAGAGGAATAAGAGATTATGGTTGGAACTTTTGTTAGAGGGTAAACGGATTGAAGAATTTTTGTTTGTGAATATTATGATGTAAAATTTGTATATGTGTATCAACATAGTGTTGTGCATCGAGGACGACACACAATTGTAGGGGAGGAGGAATGTAACATCCCCACTATAATCCCCAATTTAATTAATGTCTAATGTTGATATGAAATGTGGCTATGACCAAGCGATGTAATATGCAATTTGCATTTATGAATTTTAATAAATAAAATGTGATGCTTGTTGTTGGGAGACATGGACAGGCATGGGGGTTGAGTTTTCCATAAGAAAAGGGAGTGTTTAAGAGGGGTCCAAGAGGGAAATTATTTATGGGTATGCATACAAACCCACATTCATGAATTTTATTATCATTGTTTATAAACCTTCTATTTTTTGTTTGAGTGTATGAGAGCCCAATCATTGAATACATGTAAGAGGGTGGGTGTAAAAAGTCACATCCCGTAGTTATTAAAAGCATGGGACTGAAGTACAATCAAAATCAGGGAGTGTGAGATTCAACTCTCTTGGGGAAAGAGAGGAAATTTGTATGGGTAGAACAGACCATTTTAGAAAGTCATGTTTTTGCATGAACATGGCGAGAACAAGGGAAAAATGGATCTTTGGAGCTGGAATAATAATGGAGGGTGAATTTTGGATCATTTTTAGAGTTGTTGAAGACTAAAGAAGCAAGTTGTCAGGCTTGCAAAAGAACTAGGTTGTCAGGCCTGAAGAGTGAACTCTTATGTGAGTTGCACTATAACAACAACTGATTGTTGTTGTTTTACGGGTAGTTTTCCTAGTAGTGAGTTCCCTTGAGTTCCCAGTAGTGATATTCCTGGTTACCTATGCCAGAGAGACCCTAATTAACAAATGGGACACCTGATGGACTGAGAGTAGTGAAGGGGTACATTCCTTGGGTTGGGCAGATTAAGAAGAAGAGATATGGTGAAATTCAGGATAGTCGTAAGGGAATACTAATGGGTTGTACGATATATGAGTTGTGAGTGGAATGTGAGAGACACCCTCTTTTGTGGATTCCTAGCCCTAGGTTGGGGGGGACTTACTGTTGAGATATAGAAGAGCAAGTCTGTGGTTACATGTTTATCTTTGATCTGTGTTATTTTATGAGTTAAATTATTATGTTTTAACTTTGTGTATGTGATGGTTTATATGATGTTGTGTATGGGGTTAATTAGTTGTATTCATGTTTATTTCAACATGTTATAGCTGGATTTAAATTGTCATTACCTGAATGGTTAAATCTGTATGTATTCTTGTAGCTGGTAAGCTACAAAATTAGTTCACAAAAATTTTTGAATATATGGTTATTTCCGCAAGTAATGGACCTTAGCTTGGATGGAGTGTATTACATATTCATATTAGAGTTGTATGTCCCAGAGAAGTCATGCAGAAGCAGAGTTTCAAGCCATTGACTACAATTAGTTGAAAAAATGTTGCCTCAAATTTTTTGAGTTGGTTTTGCATAGTTGACCATGGAGGGTCATGACGATTTTGGAGTGGAAACACCCATAGTGTTGGGAAAAATCGAGACGAAAAACCTTGCTCATGGTCATTGAATTCATTGCAAACAATGTTTCCTTTGTAAACCCGAAGAGAGAGGCATAACCTTGCCTAGGAGGAACCGCGAGGGGGTGTTCTGAATCCCAGATATGTAGTGCAAACTGGAGTGGAACTGTCATTTAATAGGGATCGTCAGATCAAATCGTTTCCATCTCTCGACCATTGGATCCCATGGGAAGCATTTTCAAGAGAATTCGTTTGGAAAGGCTAGGGGTAAGCTCGTGTTTCGAAGGGGTAAGCTTGAAGTAACTAGTGGAAACCTTCGAGGCCGAAGTGGATCAGGACCGTTGGATATGAGAGATGTTAATCATTAGATCCTTCGAAAAAGTGACTTCGGAAGTATCTGTTCAGAAAACCTAGTGGCGGTGTTGTGTTTCTGAAGGAGATTTCCTAATTGAGGTAACCATTGTGCAGCTTGGGAACCCACGATGATTAGAGTCATTGGTTGGCACGATTGTTGACCATCCAATCCAATGAGCATGTTGTCTCGGAAGGGTCAAAGGTGGAAGAGAATGTCATGTCATCTTACCATGTCATTACGCCAAATGTCAACAAGGGAAGGTGAATCAAAGAGTGTCACGTGGAAGTCGGGTACAAGTGGGACCCGCAATGGGTTTTGGTAAAGGTCAAAGATTCATGGATAAATATTGACTATGAGATGGGTGTGAAGGTCAGGATGGCCTATTCAAGAGATTGATTTCGGAAGGTGTGAGTCGAGAAAACTTCCCAAAGGAGTGGGCTCAAAGAATGAGTCTGATAGGCTTCGGGCTTCGGACTTCGGAAGAGTTTGTGTGCAAGCAAGTGCCACCCGAGTGGGAAAATCCGACAATGTGAGCCTGATAGCCTTTCAGATTGTGAGCTTCAAAAATAATGGGTATGTAGAGAAAATTTTCAATAACACGAACCCAATAAGTCTTACAGGCTTTGGACCTCATAAGGATTCAAGAACAATGTCGATTTGACTTTCCAATGGGAACTGTTTTTTACAAAATTTTTGTAGGCTTGTGGAAGGTTTGGCTGATAGTTGAATCAAAGGATGAGTTGTGGACTCGACATACACATGGCATGCCATGTCATCCAGATTTCCTAAGGTCAAGAGTAGGTCATTTTGACAAAATGTTACAACAGTAAACCAGTGATTTTCCATGAAAATTTTCAAATTTTGAAGGTAATCAACTTGCAAAGGCTTTTTAAGGACCTAAATGACATTTTTGGGTAGCCTGAATCGAGAGAATTATGCGTACCAAAGGTACATAAAATCTTAGTTGCTTAAAATGAAATAGCTCAGCAAGAGCTTTTTAACGAGATATTTTAAGCACAAAACATAACTAATATGATAAAGTTACAACTGAAACAATACAAGTTATATTTCCAGTACCAATTTACTTCGAGAGGGAATAAATCCTTGCTTAGAAGTCAGTTTGGGGCACAAGAGCAGTTTGTGGAAATTTTATGAACCATAGAAGACAACCATGGAGACAACTTTGGAATCTGGGTATGTGAAATTGTATAGGATGAAAGAGAAGATGCATGTAACAGTAAGGGATAAAAATGAGAAAACAGTTAAAACTTCCACAGACCATAACTTTCAGCTTAGAGCTCAAATTTGGGAAAATGAATAGTCTTTGAAAAGGTCTTGAGGAGGAGAAGCCATTTGTCAACCCATAAAATTGATCTAAGTAGTAGAAGTTGCAATCAACTCAAAACAAGATGGTTGGTTGCATTAAAGAACAAAAAAATTATGCATTATTTTTCCAAAACTATGTGTGTGTGTGTGTCTAACAGAAAGTTTATTGCATGCAAATTTTCTTATAAAACTTAGCGGTATAGGAGGGAATTTTGGTTCCTGTATGAGAACTATAGTCATGGATGATGCCCAAGTGTCCGACAACCAGGAAGAGGAAATCAGAGGGCAACATGTTAGCATGGGAAATGCCGAGAAAAAGTATAATGGAAGAAGAGGCAGGTGGAAGCCTGTAACTATGAGAATCTCACGGAGAGAAGTGCAGAACTATAGGGCAGATAAAGAGAAGATTATGAAAGATCGGGAGGAGATACTTCATAGTCTAAATATGTTGCAGAGGCAAGCCAATAAAGACTCTGGCACAAAACAAACAACTAGTGTTAGACAAGTGACAACATTCAGATCCCATAGTAGAAGGGATGATCGTGGGAATGACATATAATCAAGAAGTATGAGTAGGTGTCATCATTCCCCGGAGTAATCCATTAGAAGAGATCGAACAAGTTCAGGGCCAGGGAGTATCCCAAGTGTGTCTCCTGTTAGGAGGTAGAGAAGAAGGATTAATTCAAACATTTTAAAAGGTGAACTCAGAAAAATCAAGCCACCAACTTTTAATTATTAGCATAAAAAGGGAGAGTATGTCAAGGCATGGCTGTTGAAAATGAAGAAATATTTCCAGTTGTATGATTACCCCTCAAGGTTAGAAACAAGAATTGCAACCTACCAATTGCAAGGAAAGGTAATTATGTGGTGGGATCAACTTAAGTAAGCCAAGCACCTTGATGAGAAGAAGGTATCATGGAGGTAGTTCAAATGATATTTCCAAGAGAGATATTTGTCATAACATTACTATGAAATGAAGATGAAAGAGTTCTTTGGACTCAAGTTGGGAATCATGCAGACAATCGATGAATATGAGAAGAGGTTATTCAAGTTCTTGAAGTATGTGGACTTCATAAAGGATGAGAAGGTCAAAATCCAAATGTTTATGAGTGGGTTACCTTCCTTCTACAGTGGCGAGATACACTATGATAACCCCAGGAATTTGGAGGAGGCCATAAGGAGAGCAAAGCAAAGGAAGGCTAGTTTTCCAAAAATCATGGAACAAGAAGTTGAAGGGTAAAAAGGAACAAAGATAGAAAGGTTTTAAATTGCCATTTTTTCATAAATAACTCCCAAGCAAATCAACAAGGACAGTTGGCCCAAAATGAACCCAGGATGGAAGATTCATTTTGAAAAAGGCCAAGATATCAGCCCAAAAAGTGTCGGGGATGTGAGGGACATCACTTGTATGTTAAATTTTAAGCTATTATTAGGTTACCTTTCTATTTACTAGATAACAATAGCATAGACAGGATCATTGAGAGAAACACAATCACAAGAGTACACAAGCATTTATCCTGGGAAACCCTCAAGGGGAAGAAAACCCAACAAAAATTCCTTAATATAGATAGCCAATAT
>JASDQU010686683.1:5726-18775 GCA_032191745.1 Picea mariana
AATGTTTCCTCACTGGATTAAAGGAAGCCATTCAGGCTCATGTTTGCATGCACCATCTTGTTACCTTGTTGTAGGTGTGCAAATTAGCATTGGAGGCTGAGACCATTCTTCAGGCCCAAGCCATTCATTCGATCGTTCCCACCCGCCCTCGTCCAGTGGATACCCCTGCTCTGACACAAAATTTGAAGGTCCAAAAGGTACCTCCAGCAGAAATGGTTGAACGTCGGAAGCAAGGACTTTGTTATTACTGTGATGAAAAGTATTTGTCAGGCCATTAATTTCATGAACAAAATTTCTTCTAGATTGATGGGTCAGATCCCACCTCCTTCGAGGACATACTGTCAGATGAGGCCCCAGACTCTGAGGACACACAACCAACTCCCCCCATCCAAGATCCAGTCACACCTCCTGTGGAACCAGAGGAACGTGTCATATCTCTACATGCCCTAGCGGGTATTTTTGCTCCACAAACATTAAAAATCAAGGGCTACATCAAACATAGGCCAGTCATGGTGTTAATCGATCGTGGTAGCACCCATAATTTTATTCATCACAGGCTTGTTGAGGATGTCAATTGCTTTGTTAGACCAGTTTCTAATTTTCAAATTCTCATAGCTAATGGTGGAACAATGAAATGTGGGGGCCGTTGTGAGAATGTCAAACTCCAAATGGACGATTATAACTTGAAAACTCACATGTTTTCTATTTCCATGGGTGGTTGTGATATTGTCTTGGGTGTTGAATGGCTTCGCACCTTGGTACCAATTACCATGGATTATCAAGAGTTATATATGAGCTTCACTCAAGATGCTCACACTTATACCCTCTGAGGCCTGTAGGATGGCTCCCAAGAAATTATCATTTCTCACTGAATGGAGAAACTCCTGAATAAATCCCACCGTGGTGTGATTGATCAACTTAATGCCATCCAAGTACAAGATCAATTATCCCCAACAGTACATCCTGATGTGCAATTGGTCTTGGACAAGAACAATAGGGTCTTTGAGACACCCACATACTTACCCCCTTCTCAAGGTGAGCATGATCACAACATCCCTCTCCTTCTAGGTAGTCATCCCCCCAATGTACACCCCTACAAGTATCCATTTGCTAAAAAAAAATGAAATTGAAAAAACAATGCAGGAATTATTGGAGGTCGGTATAATTCTCCCAAGTACCAGCCCATGTTCATTCACTATCTTAGTCTACTTTGATGGTCTTAAAAAAGGAAGGTTCTAGTCATGCTTAGAGTGGCCGCAATTTGGGAAAATATACATATGAAAAAGAAATGATGGGCATTCTCCATGGTGTGCACACTTGGCAACCATATCTATCGGGACATCATTTTCATATCAAAACATATCACCATAGTTTGAAGTATTTCTTAGAGCAGAGGTTATCCTCCCCGTAACAAAACACGTGGCTGACCAAAATGTTGGGCTATGATTATGAGATCATATATAAAAAAGGAAAATACAATGTAGTGACAGATGCGTTGTTCAGACAAAATGAGAACGAAGGTTCCCTCTTTTCCATATCATTACCAGTTCCTAATTGGATTGAGGAAGTTCGACAAGAGTGGCTAACCCACCCAACTATATCACATGTAATTTAGCCACTTTAGGAGGATCCTAACCCTCCCCCTGACTACTCTTGGCAAGAGAATATCCTCCAGTATAAGGATTGCTTGGTTCTGTCTCCGACTTCAACACTCAATCTTGGGATCTTAAATGAGTTGCACTCATCTACTCTCATTGGTCACTCAGGATTCCAAAAGGCATATGCTCCCGCTCGTTGTTCCTTTTTCTAGGAAGGCGTGAAGAAGGATATCCTTACCTTTGTCACCAAATGTGATATATGCCAATGCAATAAAGGTGAAACTGTCAACACACCATGATCTCTACAGTCGTTACCCATTCTAGCTTTTATTTTGATTGATATCTCCATGGACTTTATAGTGGGACTTCCAAAAGCGGGTAACAAGTCTGTCATCATGATCGTGGTCGATTGCCTCTCAAAGTATGCACTTTTTTGTTCCTTACCACACCCTTTTATGCTAGCTATGGTAGCGCGTGGTTTCATTGATTATATTTTCAAATTGCATGGAATGCCAAACTCCATTGTGTCTAGTCGCGACCCGAACTTTACCAACACATTTTGGCAAGACTTTTTTAAATTACAAGGCACACAATTGAACATGAGCACAACATATCACCCCCAAATGGATGGCCAAATGGAAGTTGTCAATAACTGTTTGGAAACCTACTTGCATTGTTTTTCTTCAGACAAACAATATTATGGGTGCAATGGTTACCCTTGGAAGAATGGTGGTAAAACACTTCCTATCATACACCAACCAAAATGACACCATATGAAATGGTGTATGGCCAACAACCACCTACAGTCACTTCCTATCTTCTAGGAACATCAAAGGTCTAGGCTATTGATAAGTCACTGCAAGGAAGAGAAACTACACTCGAAGCTCTGAAGGATAACCTCCACATGGCCCAAAATCGTATGAATCAATAGGTTGACCAACAATGTTTTGAACAAGTTTTCCAAGAAGGTGATCAAGTGTTTCTCAGAATCCAACCTTACAAGGAAACATCGCTCAAAACCCATGGCCACCACAAGTTGGCACCCAAATTTTATGGACCCTATCAGATTATAAAATAGATTGGTCTAGTTACCGACAAACTGGTGCTTCCAACTGCCTCCAAAATACATATGGTGTTCCATGTTTCCTGTTTGAAGAAAGTGGTGGGTCAGAATTGCAGGGTTCAAACCATCCTACCAGAATTAGATGACGAAGGCTCCACTTGGTTGCAACAAGAACATGTCCTCAACTTGTGCGCGCATCACTTGCATGGCCAAACTATCAAATAAGTGTTGATAAAGAGGAAGGACATGTCTCCAAAAGATGCGATTTGGGAACCAGCTGCCATACTGCAACAATTTATGCATCTTCATCCTTGAGGACAAGGTTTCTTTTGAAGAGGGAGGGCATGTTAAGATCCGAACCTAACCCCTCTTAGTTGGTCATTAGTTAGCATGATATATTTTAAATTTAATAAAGGACGACATTAGTTAATAAGGCCTATTAAATAAAGGTGAACAAGTTAATGTAAGAAGACCTAATAGAAGCTTTCACTTCTAAAAAGATCTTCCTCTAGAATGTTCTTTAGAAGATATAATTAGTACAAATAAGAGTATGAGGTATGAGAAATTTTATCTTGAGTATTATTGTAAGAGAGCTCTGCTCATTTAGGAGGTTTCCCCCTCGAAGAGGCAAGTGAAAAAAGTTTTATTGGTGCCATCAATATTATATTTCTTCTCTTTATTGAATGTTCATGTTATTCTTTGGGTATATTTGCTTGTTGTGTTATATGTTCCAGGTTAAGCATATTACACAGACTGGGTGCGACCTTGAGTGATTTTGACGGCTTAGATGCCCCCGGGTTGTGGTTTTGTTAGCCAACGGTTGAAATGTTGTCCCCACAAGTGACAAGCATTTCTAACAAACAAACAAAAAAAATGTTTTCTTTAAAAAGGAAGTGGAGTGTGTGTTTTTTAATTTCTCTTTTAAATTATTTTAAAATTAAGGATCTTTTTTCTTTTTTTCTCCATTTGAGGGTTTCTTTTAATTTTTTGGTCACAAAGGTATAAATGTGAAGTCCGTTGTTTCAACAAGTCATAATTTTAATCCTAAAATAGAAGATTCTAGAAGCACCACTTTTCGATTCAAAGGTTGATTTTAAGGTCTTGGTTCGCAACAATACAGGGTGTCAAGGCCATGGTTTCAAACAAGTTGTAATTTTAACCCTGAGAAAAAAAGGTGGTGATTCTAGGAGCACCACTTTTCAATTCATGGGTTGCTTTTTCTATAGTTAACGCAAAAATATGGTTTTATAGGGATAGAGTTCTCGTTTTGAGGTTAAAGTTCTCATTAAGTTGGTAACTATGTTTTGTAGGAAATTGGTTGTGCAAAGGATGGCTTCGTCCCATCATGAGATCCAATCAATTTTCCTCGCTAGGGTGGGAACCAAATCACGAAACCTTGCAACCACATTCCAACATTCTTCATACTCAAGTAACATGACACACAACTTGAAAAAATATTAAGCCTCATACTAATAGTCACTACCAATCTGCAAACAAGTTGATATGGGGGAGTGATTAGAATCGGTAATAGTCAAGTCAACATGCATTGAACATTTTCTTGTAGAATATAAAGTGTTTTCATGTGAATTTGCATAAAACCTATCTTCTAGTCTATATTCAACGAGTACCACTTTGGCTATTAGACCACATGTACCACCCTACTCATGCAAGATTATTTTGGCCCCATGCAATATTTGATGCACCCAACAATATCTACAATCATTCCAAGCCTTTCTTTAATCACCATGGATTCATGTTTTATGTCCTCCAACATGTTCTCCATCCCACACAATATATTTAAATCTCATGTAAGGACCCACTCAACATGCGCAAGTGCCTTAGACAACCAACACCACAATGTGTTCTTCCAATTGGATAATTGGGGACACAAATTGAACAGAAGCCTCATGTTATCACACAGTTTGTAGCTTAGGTTAAAGGCTAAAGGATAGTGGCCAAACTGGCGTAACAAGAACCTTCCCCACCCAATGTCACCACGATGGAGGGGTTCTTTCTATTTAGGGAGGTTAACCCAGGGGAGACGTCCCCGGTAACCTGGGGTTTTGAAGAGGCTAAGGTATAAAGTCAAGGTTAAATTTTTCTCCTCACAGATTACCACCAAGATCAGAAGGTTCGGCTAATCAGCCAATAAAGAAGTGTATGCCCAAAGAGAACACCTGCCTGGAACAAGACAACAATAAAGAATATATGCAGGCTATAATTTAGTGGGTTAGTACTTCATATGACTATCTGATATCAATTAATAAGCAATGCAAAACAATAGATATCAATGAGGTCAACGTCTTATCAATTATCTATGAAAAAGCATCAATTCATCAATAACTTTCAAGATGATTAAGCCAACAATGTATCCAACCAACACTTTACTCAATAAATGCTTTAGATAATCATCCAATTGCTTATAGAAGACAAATGTTGCATCAAGATGAGATAACCAACTGTGACGTCAGCTTTAATTAGATTTAGTTTGTTAGTTAGGGTTTCAAGAATTAAAGTTTTTAAGAGTTTGTTTTGGACACTATGACCTCAACGTTGTGTGTCTAAGATCAGTGCCTAAGGGTAGATGGAGTCAAACAAGAAGAGGGCACAAATTTTTGAAAGGATAAACACCAAAGACAAGAGGGAAGGGTTCTAGAGTGCTGCAATGGCAGGGCCATAGAATCAAAACCCTAGGGGAAAGAGGCTCACTCCGGTGTTTCTTAAGCAAGGCCTCGTGCTCTTTCCTCCTTCTTTAGATCAATTTGGCAAAACGGATAGCATAAATAATAATTCTAACTAGAGGATGAGGTGAGATAAAGTGTTGCAATGGCAAGGATTTCAAACCCTAGAAGATGGCGTCCCATGGTGTAGATAACCTAGGCCTTGGACGTCACCCCCTTTTCAACCTTTAAAATCAAGCTAGCTTAAGGGAAAAAGCAAGAGGAGTGTAGCAAAGGCTAGGCTCAATCTTTCTTCTCCAATGGCTTAAAAATTTCTCTCTAAGGGGACATGAAACAAGGACCTACTTGTGTGCTTGTTACCTAGAGTTTCAAAATCAACAATTTTATAAGTAAATGCAAGAATTTAAACCTACAACCATTCAATTAAGAAGTTTTGCAAGAAAAACACTTACATATCATGAAGAAAAGCATGTGCAAACCCTAGTTGTAAACCTTCCTTGAAGAGAAATGCCAAAACATGCCAAAAAATCCTTCCATCAACAAGTGTGCCTCACTTAGAAGACAAAATTACCCTAGTAGGGCGCAAACATCATACCTCACAAGTGTGAGTCTTTGTGTTATCTTCAAATGAGGGGAAAACATCCTCAATATATAGTGTATCATGACCTTTTAATTAATTTTAGGTCATTAAAAATAGCCAACAAGGCTGCAAACCAAAAATCATATTGTTTTACATTAAATTGTTAAATGAAACCCTAAAAGAGCAATAAACAGGACGTCAAGCCCCTCTGAGGGAGACGTTGGCCCTTTTTAGGGAAAAATGCAACACAAGATGACAAACGTTGGCCCTCCTTGGGCCTCCAAACTCTGCCACTTGTGCCAAACTGCTCTGTCAAGATGCCATACATTGAAGGTGACGTCACAACTCCTAGATGACGTCTTGGGGCATCAAAAGGGGCACGTTCCACCTATAGTGGGTCAACCCCCTGGGTTGGGCTTAGCCAAGGCGTCCTGGATGAAAATGTTCTCCTTCTTCTCTTGTGCAAAGGCTCGACCAATCACCATCCTGTCTCTGCCCCTGATGATGTACCAACAACCATCTGATGGGCTCTTCAGCCCCATGGAGGTCCAAACTAATCATCTCTCCATGTGTATTGGTCTAACTGGCATCTATCCGTCGGGCATTATCCTGCACATCAAAAACTTCGCCCTCTATGGGATCATTAGTCACAGGGATCATAGCAATGTCAATCATATTTCATCATTAATTTTATCAAATGCATGCATAAAACCCCTGATATATAATCCAATAGCTAAAAGACATTACAATGACCTACTATACAAAGCCGAAGAAAAAGACAAAATGCCCTATTGGGCCAGCATCCATAAAAAAGGAAAGTTTCCAGAGGATATCATCCAAGCCATGTAACACAAGGTGATGTGGTCAAAGGATGTCCAGACATACAGGTAGAGTGAAAGACAGGGGTGATATTACCTGTGGGTGCCTTTGTAGAAGGTGAGATGTACCTGTCATGGATGCAATTCTTTCCAAGCCCTTTATTGCCTTTATTCTTTCTTTTCTTTATTACTTTTTCTTTTTTTATTTCAAGGTCTAACTTGAGGACACTGCCTTGGCATGGTGACTAGAGCTGACAGTGTTACCCACAAGTACTTTCACAGAGATGATAAGGTTGGCTCGTGATGAGACCCCCTTTCCCTTGGCCATGCAACCAAAGGTCACTACCCTGGCGTGGTAACTAGATAATGGCAATGTCATACTACTAGGTACCCATGAACATAATGGGTTGGCTCGTAATGAGACCCCCTATCCTCTTAACTAGGTCTTGTTTTGTCATTTTTCTTCGGGTCCCTCTTGTTTCTTGTTGAGAGGCTTTTTATTGCCTTCTCGGGGATCCCTGGGCGAGGCATCTCTAGGTTTTATTTCTATGGCTTTTATCTTTTACCAGCTGCTTTTACCTTCTGGGCCTTTAGCCCCTTCTTCCCACAAGATAAGGTGTAACCCCACAAATAGGTCATCCTAATGTCCGAACTAGGGGAATGGGATAGATGAGTGGGAGATAATATGTAAGAGTGTTGATATGATTGGAGTGGACGATGGCCCTTCAAAATCCCCCCTGGTGGCTAACCAAAACCTATGGGTACAAGCTTGCTAGGGTACCCTGTCAATCCCCCAACCATGGTCAAGTGGGTTAGTGTAAGATTTAAGCAGTCGTCAGAAATAAAAGGAATTTGATGCATATATATGAAGGTTATAATGATAAAATATGACACATACCATGATACCTGGACCAACTACCTCATGGAGCAAGAGTCTTCTCCAATACAAGTCCAAGCCCTGAGACATGATCTCCTATTTATCCCTAGAAATAGGGGATAACATCTAGCTCCAACTTGGGGAAATGTGCTCATCGTAGAGCGCATGAGAAGCTCAGCATCTCTGGCATAAACCTGCAGACCTGCTCAGACTCAAAAAGGGCATCAGTAACAAAGGTGGGGTGGTATTTGCCACCTCGCAAGTATAATATATGTATATGGCTGAAATAAAACAATCAATATGCAAGTGAGGAAGCAAACTAACATGAAATGCAAATGGTATAATACACGGAATAATGCCTACCTACCTATACTTACCTGTGGAGTCAGGTCCCACCACCTTGGTGGGGTTTGAGGAGGTGCCCGCTGATGGGAAATGGGCGCCTTCTCCCTTCCAAAGTGGACAAATAGTATGAGTTATCAACTGATTCCATTCCGACTTTGAAGGGTCTGAACCATGATTGTGTACTTCCTTTCACATTAGTTGGCTCTCCTTTCTGAGTATCCCACATCCATACCAAATCTCCCTCCTTGTATTTTCTGATTTTGTGTTTGGTCGTTCCCTTAACAACCCTGGTGTATTGTACTGAGGGAGGCAGGTGGGATTCTATTGTAAAAACTTCTTGCTGGGATGGGCGGATTTGCACATCATCTTCATCCTTTTTCCTTTTTAATATCTTCACTGTCCCAACCTCTTTGTTTTGAAATTCATCTAGGAGTTGTTGGTATTCTTCTTTCTTGGGCCATTCAATCTGATCAAACTCCTCTTCTGTTGCAAAGGGCATGTCTTCGGGAGAATATTATTGAAGAGTTTGTATCACATCTTTCTGCGCTTTATCTTCATTTATGGGAGGAACAATATCCTGTACATGATTTCCAGTTATTGGTACATTGAGTAAACATTCGATCGTCCCATCTTTCAAATGTAATCGCAAAAAGGTGAGGTCCATATCAAGGGACCCGACTATCATTGCACCAAACTTCCTAGACAACAACATTCCCCATACATTCGAGACATCAACCACTATAATATCTATGTGGACTGTCTTCTCGGGGTATTCCTTTAAGTGTACTTCAACATTTTCAACCACACCATGTGTAGGTATTGCTTTAGATTCGAAACCAAACACATTCCTGTAAGGCCTAGTGACCTTCAAACCCATTTGTTGCATGACTTTAAGAGACATCATGTTGGCACCAACACCTGTCTCTAGCATGCAATTTTTAAGGTATTTGTTGTTCATTGTTAAAGTCATGAAGAAAGGGGGGTTTTCACCATACTGGACCCTGAAATAATCAGCTTGCAACATAATTGGGGGGTCCATAGGTTCAGTTGATCCCAAAAAGAAGGTATCAAAGTGTTCTTTAATGGATGGGATCTTGATTGCTTCTCTTAGGGGAACGTTCACATGCGTCTTTGATAAATCCCCTTCAAAGTCAAAGTCAAGGTCAACCTTACTAGTCTTGGATGTCTTAGGAAGAAGAACCTCAAGAGATGGGGGTTTCCGCTGATCAGCGGTAGGTTGTTTCGGATTCTTTCTCCTGTATACTTGAACTTCCTGCTTCTTTAGCTTTTCTCATGATTCCTGGTCCAAGTTGTTTATTATTGTCATCCTTGTTGCTCTTACTACTTCCTTCAGGGCTTGTTGATGTTCTATATCTGTGATATTTATCTGAGGAAGATGCATGAAGCAGTCGAAATTGTTGACTTGTTGTTGGCTAGCGTTATAAGGACATTCATGCTCCCAATGTGCTTCATTGCACTCCAGGCACCAAGGGTTTTCATCTACAACGTTTGTGGGGGCCAAGGTATTTGGAACTTTGTTTTCATTCTTTGGCTTGTAAAATTGATTCCCTTTCTGGAACTGCTCTTTGAACGGAGGTCTAGGTGCTTGGGTCTGAGATTTTTCAAGTCTGACAATCTGGTTCATCATCTCTTCTTGATTTTTTATGATATCATCCATGGAGGCTTGTAACTTGGCGATACTGGTGGATAGATCTGAAGTAGGCTCAGCATTGTGAAATATCTTCGGTTTGGTGTCTACTCTCCCCCTAGGGTTAGCAAAGGGATCAATCTTAGATGAAAGGAGGTTCCCTTCTATCTTGGTGGCGAGCTCTTGGGCTTCTTGAATGGACTGGGGGTTTTTGTCTCTTAGAAGATACCCTAGTTGGCCATTGAAAGATCTAGTATAAATATGAACAAGGTAATCATCTTTCGGGTGATGGCTTGCGGGAATTCTTTGAAGCAACATCTCGAATCTGGTGTGAAATTCCCGAATGGACTCCTTTTCATACTTGGCGAGGCTATTTAATCAAGTGAAAAACATGTTAGGGTCTTCTTTGATACTCCACCTTTTGAGAAAGGCCTCTTCAAGTCTATCCATGGTCTTGATGCTTCCATCAGGAACACTGAGATACCAACGCCTTGAGGCATCATAAAGAGTAGCAGAGAATAACTTCATAACCAAGTCTTCAGCATCATCACTGATGGGGTGAAGCTGAAAGAATGCCCAAAAGTTACTCATGTGCTCTTCGGCACTAGTAGCATCAATACCGGTAAATTTAGGCAACCACTTCTCGTACCTGGGTGGCATTTGCCTAGGGTAGCTTGGTATGGCTGACATGTCTAACGGTTTGAAAAGGGTAGATGACCATTGTATTTGATTGTTAACTGGGTTCATTGTAGTGGTCTGAGAGCTAGACATGTTTGCTAAAGGAAGTCTCTTTCCAAAAAGTGACTTGACAACAGGTGAATTCAAGGGAGGCTTCCTTCTGAAAGACAAAGGAGGGTTATTGAATCTCCTTTTGGTTTGTGGAGTCGCCATATAGTTTTCCTGAAACTATCAAAGAAAAGGGGAATAAAATCCTAGTGGAGTCGCCAGGTAAGCTTGTAAGAAAAGGTCTTTGAGGCAAGGCTTACCAAAATATTTTTCATTGAGGAAGATTGACTAAGTGTTCCCCGGCAACGGTGCCAAAATGTTATCGCACAGTTTGTAGCTTAGGTTAAAGGCTAAAGGATAGAGGCCAAACTGGCGTAACAGGAACCTTCCCTGCCAAATGTCACCACGATGGAGGGGTTCTTTCTATTTAGGGAGGTTAACCTAGGGGAGACGTCCCCGGTAACTTGGGGTTTTGAAGAGGCTAAGGTATAAAGTCAAGGTTGAATTTTTCTCCTCACAAGTTACCACCAAGATCAGAAGGTTCGGCTAATCAGCCAATAAAGAAGTGTATGCCCAAAGAGAACACCTGCCCGGAACAAGACAACAATAAAGAATATATGCAGGCTATAATTCAGTGGGTTAGTACTTCATATGACTATCTGATATCAATTAATAAGCAATGTAAAACAATAGATATCAATGAGGTCAACGTCTTATCAATTAGCTATGAAAAAACATCAATTCATCAATAACTATCAAGATGATTAAGCCAATAATGTATCCAACCAACACTTTACTCAATAAATGCTTTAGATCATCATCCAATTGCTTATAGAAGACAAATGATGCGTCAAGATGAGATAACCAACTGTGACATCAGCTTTAATTAGAGTYAGTTTGTTAGTTAGGGTTTCAAGAATTAAAGTTTTTAAGAGTTTGTTTTGGACACTATGACCTCAACGTTGTGTGTCTAAGATCAGTGCCTAAGGGTAGATGGAGTCAAACAAGAAGAGGGCACAAAGTTTTAAAAGGATAAAGACCAAAGACAAGAGGGAAGGGTTCTAGAGTGCTGCAATGGCAGGGCCCTAGAATCAAAACCCTAGGGGAAAGAGGCTCACTCCGGTGTTTCTTAAGCAAGGCCTCGTGCTCTTTCCTCCTTCTTTAGATCAATTTGGCAAAACATCTAGCATAAATAATAATTCTAACTAGAGGATGAGGTGAGAGAAAGTGTTGCAATGACAAGGCTTTTAAACCCTAGAATATGGCGGCCCTAGGTGTAGATAACCTAGGCCTAGGACGTCACCCCCTTTTCAACCTTTAAAATCAAGCTAGCTTAAGGGAAAAAGCAAGAGGAGTGTAGCAAAGGCTAGGCTCAATCTTTCTTCTTCAATGGCTTAAAAATTTCTCTCTAAGGGGACATGAAACAAGGACCTACTTGTGTGCTTGTTACCTAGGGTTTCAAAATCAACAATTTTATAAGTAAATGCAAGAATTTAAACCTACAACCATTCAATTAAGAAGTTTTACAAGAAAAACACTTACATATCATGAAGAAAAGCATGTGCAAACCCTAGTTGTAAACCTTCCTTGAAGAGAAATGCCAAAAGATGCCAAAAAATCCTTCCATCAACAAGTGCGCCTCACTTAGAATACAAAATTACCCTAGTAGGGCGCAAAAATCAGACCTCACAAGTGTGAGTCGTTGTGTTATCTTCAAATGAGGGGAAAACATCCTCAATATATAGTGTATCATAACCTTTTAATTAATTTTAGGTCATTAAAAATAGCCAACAAGGCTACAAACCAAAAATCATACTGTGTTACATTAAATTGTTAAATGAAACCCTAAAGGAGCAATAAACAGGACGTCAAGCCCCTCTGAGGGAGGCGTTGGCCCTTTTTAGGGCAAAATGCAACACAAGATGACAAACGTTGGCCCTCCTTGGGCCTCTAAACTCTGCCACACATGCCAAACTACTCTGTCAAGATGCCATACACTGGAGGTGACGTCATGGCCCCTAGATGACATCCTGGGGCATCAAAGGGGGCATGTTCCACCTGTAGTGGGTCAACACCCCTAGGCTGGGCTCAGCCAAGGCATCCTGGATGAAAACGTTCTCCTTCTTCTCTTGTGCAAAGGCTCGACCAATCACCATCTTGTCTCTACCCCTGATGGGGTCCCAACAACCATCTAATGGGTTCTTCAACCCCATGGAGGTCTTAACTAATCATCTCTCCATGTGTATCGGTCTAATTGGCACTTGTCCATCGGGCATGATCCTGCACATCAAAAAATTTTCCCTCCATGGGCTCATTAGTCACAGGGATCATAGCAATGTCAATCATATTTCATCATTAATTTTATCAAATGCATGCATAAAACCCCTGATATATCATCCAATAGCTCAAAGACATTACAATGACCTACTATACAAAGCCGAAGAAAAGACAAAATGCCCTATTGGGCCAGCATCCATAAGAGAAGGAAAGTTTCTAGAGGATATCATCCAAGCCATGTAACATGAGGTGATGTGGCCAAAGGATGTCCAGACATATAGGTAGAGTGAAAGACAGGGGTGATATTACCTGTGGGTGCCTTTGTAGAAGGTGAGATGTACCTGTCATGGATGCAATTCTTTCCAAGCCCTTTATTGCCTTTATTCTTTCTTTTCTTTATTGCTTTTTCTTTTTTTATATTTCAAGGTCTAACTTG